>LR139533.1:0-33533 GCA_900659605.1 Tisbe holothuriae | reverse complement strand
TTCGTCGGCATTGACGCCGACATTTCAAGGGATGACTCAGCTAGAAGCTCATTCTATTCTATTTCTCCCCTTCTATCCACTAACATACGAGGGACGGACAGTTTCATGCTGAGAAAAGGGATAGATAGTATACCTTTTCTCAGGTTACGTTTCATGGGTCTAAATAAACTTATTTTAGACCCATGGTTGATGGTTCCTTCTTTATAAATTATAATGTCCTCTGTAAAAGAGAGGTTACTACTTCTCTATCGATAAATTTAACTTTAATCACACGCAACCTCTCGGATATTTTGTAAACATGTCGGACGGAGTCGCAAAGAAAAACAAATCCATCCCCACAAAAGACACCACGTACGAGCAAGAATCGAGCCTGGAGCGGTTCGTCGAGCTAGATCAAGACAGAGTGGGACTCGGGCAGCACGTCGAGAAGAAGGGTATTCGTCTACTCCAAAGTGGTGCAGTGTCGACCAACCGTTAGCTAGTTGTCTGCGCCGCAGCAAGATCCCACCCACCATGGGCACCTCCATGATCGTCGCCGGTCTCGGCCTGGCCGCACTCGGATTCGCCGGTCGCTACGCCGCCCGCTCAGCGCCAATGGCCGCCAAGAAGATGGAAGAGGCGATGAAGACCATGCCCAAGCTGGACGCCGCCACCTGGGCAAACTCAAAGTACTACCGCGGGGGCTTCGAGGGCAAGATGAACCGGCGCGAGGCCGCGCTTATTCTGGGCGTGTCTCCCAACGCGCCACCCAAGAAGATCAAGGACGCGCACAAGAAGATTATGCTGCTGAACCACCCCGACCGGGGAGGCTCGCCCTACCTCGCCACCAAGATCAACGAGGCAAAGGACTTTCTAGAAAAGTAAAATGCTGGTCCTTGGGCGACGGCAGAAATTTCATTCAGATACAAACGTAGTCCATTTAAAGTGGTAAAGTAATAAAGCTATATACTTGATAATACTTTCGTTATACTTTCTAGCACAACTACAGTAATGATGTATTTCATACCATAGGCGAGACTGGCTTGACACAGACTAAAGATTTAATAATATATATAAAATAATTACTTTGCATAACTACTTTGAATCGAAGTACTCCTCCATGCATATAGAGAACTACTCGGTGCACCGCAGCAGCCCGTTTTGGCAGCCACTTTCATACTCTTCCGTTAAAAAGCAGAGAACTAGTTTGTCGACGTAATAATCATTATACCCAAGTTTCTCCCAAACCAACTTTGTCTTCGTTCACGACTACAAGACTAGTCATTTTATATTTATTGGTCACAAATTAAAACATACATGGTTCACTTTATCCGTCTTTACTACTGGTACACAAGAAAACATATTTGATTTCATATTATACTTTCAATCTGAGTCACTGTCCAACTGGTGCACCGAGACCTCGCCCACCATGTCGTTTGCCGTTCCCCCCGATGGCGCCGTTTCAGCCCCCAGAGGAACCAACTTTGGATACACAGCCAGCACCAACAGGATCGTAATGATCATGGTCGCCGCCACCAGGCCGATGGAGAGGTACGGACCGCTGTTGGTGTAAACCGTCGTCACAAAGATCGGGCCGAGGAATCGCGCGAGGCTGCCTGCTGACGTGAGCAGCCCCATCCAGAATCCCTGCGGCCTCGGTCCCAGCACCTTGCTGAACAGCGCCTGCACGATGGCCAGACAGTACGGGTAGCACACGAATGTGAGGATGACCCCGAGGAAGAACTGCCACTCCATGATGCCGGGGAAGTCCTCACACCAGTCTGGCACGCAGTAGTCTGCGCCGCCCTCCTGGCATTCTTCGCGTTCGCGCGCGTACTCTCCGGCCGCCGCCAGGTCGGACTCGGTGTAGAAGACGTCGGCGCCGCGGTAGCCGTACGTGTTCGGGTGCAGCATGAAGAGGCTGCGCATGAAGCCGGCGTCGCTCTTATCCGCTGAAATTGAATCATCGTCAATGTTTCTGTAGATCATGCTAGACAATTTCCTTACGGTATCCGTACGCCTTGTCCGTCTCGTTGGGGTACATCTCGTCGTGAGTTATAGGCGGATCCTGCCCAGGGAACGGCAACATGAGCACTCGGGAGAGGAACATGGGAATGATGCCAAGGAAGATCATCATTAACCGCTCGTCGTATCTGAAAGAGAACGGGTACTTCATCGTTACATTTAAGTGAAATACTAATTCTTACTTCTTTGCCAAATATCCGACAGACAGGAATCCTCCCATACTGATGATGCCTCCAATGGACATTGCAGCTCCGAGCAGCAGAATAGTCTTTTCCTCGGTCCAGCCAAACTCGTCCATACACAGGGGTGTGCCAAGCCTATATTGTAGAATACAACGGTGAACCTTTTCGGTTTTAACTTCCTCTTAATTATAAACATTGCATACGTTTCCACAATGATGAAGTTGAAGAGGTAGAAGAAGAATGCGATGATGCAAACTGACGCGACGAGGTAGTTTGGCTTTGGCAGCTCCTCCGGCTCGGCGTCGTCGTTGCCCGCGTTCTCCCTCGCCTTCTGCGCGGCGTTGTAATCACGCTCCTCAGCCATGACGTCGTACTCGACGAAGATGCCCGGCATGAACATGATGAAGCTGATGATGCCGAAGAACACGCTGATCCACCTAAGGAGAGATCAAAACATGTCAAAAGAGCAAATACAAATGAAAAAAGCTGGTGTGTTTACCCTGCCAGTGAGAACATGTCGACAGAGAAGTAGGGCTCGGACAGGTCGTCAATCTTTTCACACTTGAGGGGCGTGATTGCCGCCTGGATTGCGGGGCCGACGATAAAGCCAAGACTCTGCATGGACGAGCTGATGGACATCTGAGTGGTACGCTCGGCCTGGTACGTCGACGCCGCAACGTAGGACCGCATGTTGGCGTTATTAGCTGTTGAGAGGTTAGGTAACAAAATGTCTTAATAAGAGATTTAAAAGCATATTTCCACCTGATGCAATGCCAGTCAAGACCCTGGCCACGATGAGCATGGCGAGTCGTGCGCTCTCCGGGAAGACTGTGAGAATGGCGTAGAGCAAGTTTCCAAAGATGTACATTCCCGATGTGATGAGACAGACGAGCCGGATGGAGCCCAGCTTGTTGCTGATGATGCCGGAGAGGGGCGAGCAGATCATCTGTCCGAGAGGATTCATCGACACCACGATGCCGTACAGGAACGTGATTTGTTCCGCGTCCGTAGACGGGAGGAGCTGAAAAAGAGGGGGTAATTTTTGATACAGACGACAAGAAGGGTGGCCAACTTACTCTCTTCATGTACGGCAACACTCCGGTGATAACAATGGAGAAGCCCAGCGAAAAGATGGCCATGCCCGCGTGCACAATGTAGATCGAGACGTATCTCTTCTTGCGACGCTCCTTGCTCTCCAGCTCCATGGGGTGCACGGCGTTCCCGTCGTCGTCCAAGGCGTCCATCTTGTTGCCGCCCGCGTTGAAGCCGTCCGGAGGGACCTCGAGGGCCACGACGCTGCCGCGCTGGCTGTCATTGTCATCCTCCAGCTTGCCCATGCTGTTGTTACTGGTGCTGGTCAACGAGGCTGAAATGAAGGAGTAAATATTAGTCGAACTCTTTGACAAAAGGGTGCTAAAATGGGATGTTTAAAACCCGTTTCGGAAGTGTGTAAATATAGTTAAGAGCACGTATGACGACTCACTTTCAGATAAGTTTTTATCTGCTCAGCACGCACGTCCAGCCTCGAGATCGTCCCGCTCCGTTATGAAGAGGTCAAGTCGCTACGTGAATAATGCCTTTGTCGCCGTCGCCGTCAGTGGCGACGACGCCAGGGTGGACGACGCTAGTGAACCGAGCGCGCATCAGAGGCAACTTTTGCAACGACAGGGTGGTTTCTATTCAGGTCGCAAATAAAAATATTGTCAATAAATAAACATTATGTAAAATGACTTTATGCTTTTTTTATATTTAATTTGCTAAAGCTAAAGTTAATTTGGATTAGCATTTTTCTTGTTCTACAAAATGGGGAAACCTTCATTTATCTGATATTATTATTACATTGTTGCTACAAAATACTACAGCATAGTGTATATTGTGTAGTGTGATGATAAGGAAAGTGCCTTAAGATGCTAATAATATGCAAATTGAGTCCTTTATTGCCAGTAGTATACCAATATAGTAGCACAGTTGCGTTGAGAGTAATTTTGGATTCATTCCCGACGAGACTTGTTAAGTTAAACAGACCTTATTGAGGATTGTTTAATTGTTTTACTCATAATGTTAGATTCAACTGCAGCAGAATTTTGAATCTTTTGCAAGACAATGAGTTTAAAGAGATAACCTCGACATTACTTTGTTGTATCTCAGATATTATACGCGCACCCTGTATCATGTGGATTATAACAATACTACGGCTTGGGCCTCGAGTATATTATCTATCTCTGAGATGATCATTTAATCATCTATGACCTTAGCAAGCGCCTAACTTGTTTGCTCTAATGAACGTGCAGTTAAGAAGGGCTTTGGCATGATTATGACCAATGAAGGATTCATGTTTCTTGCATATGGCAATCACTGGATGCGAAAATAATCAAATATATTGGTTCTGCCATCTTCAAAATATTGGTTGGAAACATCATAACGTCAATACATTGATACTGCCATAAGTTTTATCAATTAAGTAAATGCTCGCCTTTGAAACATTCATTATTTGGGTATATGTTTGATACATTTTATTATTATTTACCGAGATATAGAGCTGCATATTTTAAAGGGCCTTTTTTACTATTAAGAATACGAAGATAACTGAACACTAGATAAGATAGTTTGTAAGAGTGAAGATTATGAAATTATAAGCCTGAGATGCCTGGAAAGGCAAGAGAGCATGTGCTTCGCCAAATTAATGTACATCTTGTCAAATTCAGTCGCATTTGACGTCAAGTCTCGTTCTTGCATATTGGCTCAACCTAAACACAAACTTATTGTTCGACCTGACTGCGGTAAACTTAAGATTTATTACAAATCAGGATATTTGAAAGCCATTAACATTAATAGATATATTGTCCGTACCTGTGGCTGATCCGGTTCGTCTCCCTCCTCTGCTGTTTCATTCACTTTCTTTTTTGTTTTGTTTGTGAATTCTTGCCAGAAATAAAAGTTTTGTTCTCCACTAATGCAATTTTATATATGTGTCTTCTTATGTATTAATGGCTAATTATTCCGTGCATAGAATCAGTGTCACGTAGTGTTAAAAACTTAAAAACATAAGTCTCCCTTTCGAGAATCGGGAGGCCTTCTTCTCTTTTGTTGACGTTTGACGTTTGGCTGAGAGTGAGCCGAGTCGGCGTTTAGAGTCGCACTCAGCAAGGGTCAGTGCTCAGTTTATACAAGGGCCTCTATATTTTATTATATATAACATATATACTTATATTTTTTATTTATTTTATATTTTAATAATCGGCCTCTGATGATGTTGAGTCGTGGGGATATGCTCTCTGTCTAAGTTAAAATTCCGAAATTACGTTTGAAATTAAAATAAATATATTTTAACAAGTTTACGTTCAAATCATTTTTCCATTCCATAGAGTCTAGCAATGTTCTTAGCTGGCATAAGTTCTAACAAGGCATCAAACGCATAACGGACATTCTACGCTAGGATTAGATCGCATTAATTAGACAAATGTTGTTATTTACTTAATTTAAGACTTGTAAATGTTCATTACATGATGAAAGTTGTAATAAAGCGGTATTCTTTAGCGTAGTAATCTACTCTTGTGACATCCGTTAATCCTTAAATGAATAAGCAGATGCAATAAGCTGCATTACATAATTAGTCATCTTCTGAGTAATAAAAAGAAATAAAATAACACCAATATATATATATATGAAGATTTGGCTTTTTATAGCACAAAACATTACTCTTTATTATTTATATGTCTAATCTTCTAGTTACACATCATTTTGAAATGAACAAACATGCAAATTTCTTTTAAATAATTCCGACTGTCTTTTTTGTCTCATCCAATCTCCAAACATGTTAAATATAATAATAATAATATCTCTTCATTCTGTCACACAGCTTCTTCTTTCCTCATTTATCCGACGACGTTTTTGCCTTCTTTCCAAAAAAGCAAAACAGAGTAGCATTAGAAAAAGTCCGCGTTATATGTAGCGCAAGGGGAACACAGTGGCTGAGCAATTAATCTTATTATACCATTTCCAATATTTTCTTAAAAACCTATTGCAGGAAGTGTTTTCGACTGTTGTGCGTGCTTTCGCCTCTCAATACTGTTGCATGTGCTTCTCGTTCTCAAACCGCCGCGCAAAGTCCGGGTCGATGTCGGACACCCTGTACTGCGGCGAGGCCCTCGACCGGCTGCTCTTCATGGTCTCCGTGTGCAGCGAGAGCGCGCCCGAGCGCATCGTGTCCGACACCGGCATCATGCCGCCCTTGTAGGAGTAGATGGAGTAGTTGTCGCCGCCGGCGCCGTTGATGGGCAGGGCGAGGCCCTGGGTCGCAGGTTGGCTCATTGTGGAGTTGGAAGAATTGCAGCAGAAGATGGTCGCCACCTGGAATGAAATAGATTAGGTCAGAGTCATTCATTAATCCAAGGCTTAGAGTCAAGCATAGAAACTCTCAATTGTGCTAGTTCCAGATTAATCTCAACTTACCATAAGGACGGCCAGCACAACAACAGATAGCGCCATTATGGCATAACCGTATTTCCGACTAAGTGACACTGCCACAGTCTCCTCCTCCAGCAGGATGTAGTCCTTGCTTCCAGCACCGCCCTGGCCATTGTCCATCACATTGGAACCCTGCCTATCCAGTCCCTGGGGCAGACCTCCGGGGCCCTGGTTCACCCCACTGTTCCAGTTGACAGGGTTGCTGAGAGGGTCTTGCACGTCCCCGTGCATGCGGCGCCGGGTGGCATCATCAGGCTGGCGCCGGTTGCTGTTGATGTCCTTGGACCAGCCCGGGGGCGGGTCTGCGGGCTTGCCCCGGCGGGTCCATGTGGGCTCGGAGGGCTCCACATTAGATCTGCTACCCCAGTCCTCGGGATGCACACCTGGCTGGGGCTGATTCCGCCAGTTGCCGTTGGCTCCCTTATTAGGCCCCAGATTTGGGTCCATAGGGTAGCTGGGCCCTGGTCTTGACCATCCGTTGTTGGGTTTGACTCCGTCCTCGTAAGGGTTCTTGGGGTTGTTCCAGTTGACGCTGTCCTTCTGGTCGGGTTGCTGCTTCCATTGTGGGACGAAGGAGCCGGCGCTACCAGCGAACTGGTTGGGCCAGTTGGCTCCACCGCCAACCGGGGCGCCTCCAGATTGAGATTGGAGGCATTGGAGCATCTTTTGAAATTGGTTAATGCCAGGATCATTTTGGCCATCTAAAAGAAAGTAGTTTTGTGCCTTATAATACGTAGTAATAAGTAGACCATATCTGAGTAAAAAACTCATTTAACTTTGTCTTGCAGGAAAAAGTATTATAAGCTTATTATAAAATATCATTTACACGGAAATCCGTTATTACAGCATAAATTTAACCCTTTCATTGATTTAACTTGTGCATGCGTATGGATAGCTACAAATGACTTCATTGAATGTTCTTACTATTATTGTCAAATTGCATCCTGGCCACTTTATCTGGGTTCCAACAATCACTCATATTCGCCTCACAAACACTAGCAAACACAATCAACGATATGAGCACGGCCACCGCCATGTTGGCGGATAATAATATCATTGCAAAACGGCCAAAGTATGTACAAAATTGTTGGCTACAGATTCTTCAGTCTCTCTCCAGTCTTGATTTTTATTACAAGGTCATCAAGAGCGAAAGTATGGGCTGGGATCGCCTTCCCCTCCTCCTCTTTCTTGCTGCTGCTGCCTTAACTCCGATGCTCACTGAATATGGTAGAAGTCTAGTGCGAAGGAGGGAAGAGGCCAGTCCTCCAACCAAAGCAAGTAGTAGTACCACTGTACTAGTAGAAGGAAGTATCCCTTGGCCTGTCCTTGCCGCCACCTTCAGTGTCTTTGCAAAGGCTTGAGGGGGAGTGAAGAAGAAGAAGGAAGATGCTCTCTCTTTACTCTACTGCTCTCTCTTCAGTATAGCTGTTCTACGCGCCCCCAAAGAAAGCTTTCCTAAAAAGGAACAGGGCTTGCTGCTCTCTTAGGCCACCGTCTCATGGCCTTGCGCAAGTAGCGTACGCGCGCTCCTCGGCCTCTGAGGCCTTGGCTTCAGCAGCAGCTGACGGCCGCAGCATTTGAGCCTTTTTCTTTGGTTGCTTTCTCTTCGACGGCCTTCTTGGACCATGGAATGGGAGGGTGCGGGCCAAGACTAAATGGGATCAAATTAGCTACCGCAGCGCTGGAGACAGAGCGGATAGATCAGGAACTAACGTGGTTATGCTATAAAGGCCGTTATGGCCGTTAGATGGCGTAGGCTGTGCAACAAGTTTACGCAAATAAGATTTTCTATGTATGTTCACTAGCTCTTATGTTCTTCAAGTAACGACTAAATATTTCTATTGTGTTTATGGATAAATTCTATTGATACTTACATTGTAATTTGATATTGTGACGCATTAATAAGTTTTACGTACTTCCGATGAATTTAAAGTTCAAACTTAATATAAAAGTTGGTTCTTCCAAGTGGCTTGCCGTCCTTTGCAGCCAGCCGCCACTTCCTTGAGTAAATTCCGTCTCCCATCAAAACAGGACGCGACGAGTATTTTTTTACAGAAGTCCGTGTACGTGTCCACAACATGCACTTAAAACAAGTCTTAAGACACCAACAAGGAGAGTGAGGAGGAGGAGTCCCTTTAAACTTTGAAATAACCCTGTCTTGGACGTCATAACGGGTGTGCGTACTATGCTAGTAAACTTTGACCTCAAATACGAGCTCTCGTTAAAGGGTAAATAGTGAATTTCTTTAAATAGAGTCGAGTAGGAGCTCTTCAATGCTGCAAAAACAGTTAGCAGCAGAATTGCGACAAAAGTAAGTCTTCTCCTTTGACCTTTACACAATCTCTCTCTCCCTTCCTCCTCCTTCACGTCTAACCGTGTATGTATGTAATGCGTACAGTAAACTGGGTGTATTTATTTATGTGTCGTCCTTGTCGTTTGTGCCATTGACTTTTACTGCCCTCACCTAGGGCTGCCATTCTGACTATTAAGTCCATTAAAAGGGCCCTCTCTCTAGAAAGGCAATACAGCTCTTGCATGGCATTCCTTCCGGCAGGAAAAGTAGCAGTTTCTTTATTGCTTTTAGTTCCTTTTACAACACGGTGTAGCTCTCAACCTCGCAATAACAACTTTTCATTCAACGCATTCTTTATCTGTTTACCCCGCAATTTTGGGTGTCGGAATATTCTTATTTGATCTTGGCAGAAGTGTCCCCGGCGATTTTTTGGGGAATTACTGTCATGCTGGTGAATATACCACCACCAAACACGAAGAGTCGACAACCACCAAGGCTGAGCAAACAATGTCCCGGGCAGCTGAGGCCAGCCACAAACTGGCTGGGTAGAAGAAGAACGAACGAACGAACGAACCGCAAAAGAGGGCAAATTTGCATATCAAAACGGTATTTCCCACTTTTCGTTGTCGCCTTTGTGGTAGGAACACACTCTCATGAAATAATGCTAAAACGGGTCACCTTGGCGAGAGAGGAAATGACAAGGACTAAAAAAGAACTTGAATCATACATTAGACCAAAAAGGAGCTTAAACTCATTTAGTGACATTTAATCAAAAGTTGAGCTTATGTAAACCACTAGCTAGCTTTGTATTCTCCACTAGTCCTCACAAGATTTAATGTAGATTTATTTCCTTTATGTGATGTTGTATCCCTGCTACAATTTTCTTCTTCTTTATATGCATGTGTACCCCACGTTAAACTGAAGAATGTCAAGAATGTTGACCATACCATTCAGGTACAGGGTTGCCAAGTAGTAAAATAATTGTTCCTAATGTAGCCTATGCAATAAGAGTGTAAGTCAAATGAAGTTGGAACCCTGACATTGTTTCAGTAAGAATTTTATTTCCCCTCCATGTTGTTTAAAATTGCGCCCCTCTTTAATGATAGCAATATTTTTCTCTTTCTTTCTTCTTCTCCATCAGTTTCAGCAATCTTGCAGTAGAAGTTCATGTGTATGTAAATTTTTATCTAGGGCTGCCACATTTTGATAAATTTATGTCCGTTTCACTAGCACGATTCGCAAGAAAGTGGCAACCCTGTGTGTAGAAAAAGAACTGAAAGTCGGCATATTCATCTCTTGTGTGTTTAAAAATCCTTTTATGATCAATCCGATAACGGTAACGAAAACGTTTCAATCCTAAAGTTAAATCATCAGTTTCTTCTTCTTCCACCAACTCAACTCTTCTTCTTCTATCCATGCATCATTCATAAAAGTAGTTGTCGTTTCTCATCTCCTGCTTTCTTTCTATTCTGCGCCTATTCATAGTGTGCGTTGCGTGCATCATCATAATTAGCTACGTGTGGTCATCTATTATCTGATATGTGTGCGTTTAGTTCCTTCTGTGATGTCCGTACTCTGCCTCAACGTCCTTGACCAGGCGGAGCTTCTTGAGCGTGGTCTGCAGCGTCCAGCTGGGATTCTCCACCTTGCCGTGCAGCACCAGGGACTGGCTGGCGAAGATCAGGTCGCGGGTCTCGGGCTCAGATGCACGCTCGACGATAGTCACTGAAACGAGAGTGGAAGCAATTATTACATGGCAATGGTAAAGAAAGTTCACGTGACTTACTGGACTTTGGCTGGCTGTCAAAATGCGGCGTACAATCCACTCCCCGCTCAATTCCGTTGTTCGTATCAGAGACCTCACATCGCTGGACAATCCTGTGCGAGTAGAGGCGAACGAGGCGCGGCGTCGTATGGTTCAGCGTGGCGTAAAACAGGCTCTCAGTCACATTTAGCAGGCGGACTGACGGCGCGCTATCAGCATCGTCCCTAATGGCCATGAGTCGCCTGCCCCCGCCCCGCGCCCCGTGCGAGAATGGCAGCATGTTGGTGATCCAGTCGCTGGAGCTGCCCTGCGAACGGTGGTAGTAATCGTCATCGTCGTCGTCAGAGCTGGAGGCGAGGTTCTCGTTCCCCTTGCGGATCAGGTTCTCCAGCGAGTACTCGTCCTCGTCCTCCTCCTCTTCGTCGCCAACGTGGTCGTTGGAAGCGGCAGCCTCCTTGGCGTGCCGCTGCCTCTGCTGCTGAAGCAGCTGCTGCTCTTGCCAGTCCCTCAGCTGGCGCTCACGCTCACGAACGGCCGCGCCCCTACTGAAGGTATCCCCTTGCCTCTCCCACTGCCACAGCCTGAACACGAACCCCTCGATCGGCGAGTCCCACCGGTCCGTCTCGAACCTGGTCGCGAGCGGCTGCCAGGCAACGGCGTCGATCCACGTCCGGTTCCAGAGCATCCTGTGCGCGAAGCCGTCCCAGATCTTGACGTTGACGCCGCACTCGGGGCAGAACTCTCGCAGTGGAGACCAGTCGAGATGGATCGAATCCTTGACCGTCTCTGATGAGTCCTCGCCGATCACATCAAACTGTCGGAACTGGTCTGGGGTCAGGTGCGGCTTCTTCTTCTTCTCAGGGCGGGGTTTGTACAGTCCGACGTCGTCGCCGTCGTCGTCCATGTTGTCGATCATGGCGTTGTTGGAGGAGGAGGACAACGGCGAGAGGAGTTCTCGGACTCCTACGGGTAGCAGGGAGCCGGTCGTCTTCTGGAAGAGCTCGCCTAAGCTCATCTCAAACTGGTCCGCTAAAATGAGTTATAAAAGGTTAGCAAATCATGTCGTTAAAATAGAGAGTATAACACTTACGTCCGTCCTTTGTCCGACAGTCAAACTGCAACTTGAGCTCTCCGGTGACATTGACCTTGCCCAGATCCTCGCACATCTCCACCCTGTACGGCCTCCCCAGCACGACGCCGTCCCTGCCAGACACCAGCACGAGGTTCGTGCGCGCGTGCCGCCGCTGATCGTTGACTCCGCTGGGCAGCGTCACTGCCGCCGCGGTCACCAGGTCTTCAATGCCGTCCCCGGTGAGGTCGGGCAGGCGTCGCGGCAAGGAGAAGTTGACGAGGGGCATGTGGAAGTGGAGCGTCCAGAGGCTCGAACCTGGAAGAATAATATGTAAACGTCTTGCGGCGCTCCATAGAGTCTTCTTTTGCAAAGATGGGACAACTGCATTTGTCCCCATATATTTCCTTGAAAGTTTTCCATTCCTGGCTGTTCCGCTATTTCTTGTCTTGAGGTCGAAAAATGCATTTCCAAGGCGGTGGAATTGATAACAGGGGTGACGATGAAATGTTACTTTCATCGTAAAATTAACAATTCCGTCTCAAAATGCGTTAACTGGGAACCCTGAAGAAACTTTTCAAACTCATTCCGCTGCTTCCGTTATTGTACGATAATGAATTGAATATTCTCCTTATTAATTTCACTCAAGCTCTGGTAAAAAGCCTTTTTCATGGTGAAAATATGGAGAAATTAAAACAACTGATAAGGCACTTTTGCATTTTTAAAACACAATTACGTTTCAAAACTTTGTGTGCCAACCTTGAATATAACGCTTAAAATTGCTTTCTCCTCTCGAAATATTTATTATTTGGCAGAAAACTTTTTGTGCAACCGAATAAACATTTCTGTATTTTTATCCTCCTTCCAAAAGGTGAGGAAAGTTTCTGTGAAATATTTATTTTTATTATTGAGTTTGTTGTGCGGCAAAAGAAGGGAGGAGCGAAAAATTGTTTTTGTTACCCGGGAAAGAAAGTTGGCCTCGAACCGGTTTTGCATATTTGCTGCAAATATTGTTGATTATGTCATAAAGTGGCCTCATTAAGACGATATTACTTATATATTAATCTCATCGTTCGCAATAAAGCACATAAAATAATGGAATAGTAAACTAACAGAAAACACTGCAGTGCAAAAGCGTTAGTGGAGGAGAAAAAATATATAAAAAGTAGAATCGACAGCCATTTGAGACTGTCAAAGAAAGAGGAGGAGAACAATTTATAACAAGTTGACCAAACTTGCTTTGCCAAAAACGAGGTGCTATCGCCACTTTTTATACTATATTGTATGGTTCCCCGAAACCGATCCCAGCTCTCATGATCATTTCCTTTCTCTTCCGATCACCGCCGCGTTGACACCTCCGGCGGATATAAATGAACGTCGTTGTCTCCACACTTTATCTTCCACTGCTGCCATTTCTCTCTCTCTCAGCTCTGGAATTGGCTGCCGCGAGAGCATTTGTCTTCACCTTGTATTACGCCATCCATACCACGGACAACACGATAACTCTCTCTCGGTAAATGAATCGCCATTGCGGACAACTCATTTCTCAAAACAGGGGATTTACTTTCTCTCCTTTCTCCCGGAAGAGATTCTTAGACTACTCTTCCATGCAACAGTCAGCTGCTTTCACTTTCTATATGAAGAGTGCCTTCAATATGCATGTTGTATCAGAAGAAGCAAAACAATACGGCTCTTCAACGCACACATACGCATACTGTTACTACTATAGAGCTGCCTCAGGCGATTACTTATCTTGACCTTGCTCTATGGAATACCAAGGCACAACAGCAGCCTTATACAGTCTTCTGCCTTAAACGTGCCGCCATAAAGTTGTGCTGGTTGTTGCCATGATTTCCCCTTTTTCCGCCTTCAGGATTTGAGGTCAGTATTCCCATGACAAGGCGGAAAAAATAAAGCAAATACAGGAAGAGAATGAAGAATAAAAAGCGAGGGAGGAGAGGAAGAAAACTTCCGGGCGAAACTTGTTGGTATAAACAGCTAAAAGCTGGGGGAACATTTGTTGCAGCAGAGGAATATAATGAAACGAACTCTAAATACGTCTTCTTACCCTGAACAGGATCCACGGCCGCCAACAGCCCCTTCTCGCCGACCACGATGCAATCCTTGACGCCGTCCGCATTGGCGTCCAAGAGGGCGCAGTCGTGCTTGACGGGGCGCCCGTGCAGCGGTCGCCGCCACCGCTCAGCCCCGCTCACAGGGTCAATGCCGATGAGGCCGACGTCGCTGGAGGAGGCCGCTGAGGAGGAGGAGGACGGAGAGGACGCCGGCGACGGCGACGACGACGTTGACGATGGCGACGGCTGGTAGCCAGAGACGAGGACGTGATTTGAGGGAGGAGACACTGCGATGATTTCAAGGCCGCTTGTGAGAACTGAAATGAGAAAGATGAATGTTTATTTAGTGAAGCCAGCTTTTAAACATTGCTGTTGCAAATGTTCCTGTGTCTGAAGAAAATATATCTGTGATGTGACTTTGTCAGATAAAATAAAGAAAGAACACTACTATACAATGGTGTCCGATAAGCAGATTTAATTAATGATGCCGTCTTCCCTCTTAGCATCCTCCTTCGTTTTATCTCTATCTGGTGCATTTCCTTCCTCCCCAACAATTACGATTACGCACACATGTGGTGCACACACAACTCATAATCTTATTCGCCCCGCGGCTTTGAAGGAAAGAAAACATTGGCATGATGTAAGTGTTGCACTTTCAAGAGCCAAGTCCTGCTGTTTGCAAAAGAAGAAACAATGCGACAATAATGCATTTTTGTTTGCTCAAAAATGAGTGGAGCATAATTGCTGAAAGCTGCTTTGTAGAAAAAGCTTGTTAGTTGCGAAAGAATGACCTAATTTCATCACTGACAAAAGCGTGAGGGAGGGAGAACAGGATACAACTGTGCCTTTTACCTGTAATTATATTGGAGGGAAAGTACGTTTTGCAGTCAGTTGCAGCTTTTTTGCTCTCTTCATATCAGAAGCAGACTTTATTTTCGGACCGAATCGGCAAAAAGCATGATAAGACTGTGCTTTCATGGTACTCAATGGCGTTTAAAATGCATATGACAATACCTCAAATTACTCGTTCTTATTGCAATTACCAAATATGCATATGAGAGGCAATATTCTCTCTACCTTCAAACGGGTAGCAGAAATTCTTATAGAGGACATTGGATTATCGGGTTATTGGAAAGCAAAATTCTCCCCTTTTCAGGCACCCTATTTTCAGCCTTAATAAGCAATACACGGTATGCGGTGTCATTTAAGGGCTATTTCGCACTATATTAAGGCTATTTTTCGACAGTTCCCTTCTCCAATTTTTACTCAATCGATAGTGAGCAGAAGAACAAGAAGCAGTTCTTTTTATGCTCCTCTATAACGGGAGCAAAGCCTCTTACATACGAGTGTATAAAATCGGGTTACGTTTCTTCGTCTCTACATGCAAGCTTGCTTTTAAGATCCTCTCATGAAACAAGACTTCTTCTCCTACCTTTTCTATCGACTTTCGAACTTTTACAGAAAGAAGGAGAGGAGCAAATAGTTCTTCCGACCTTTCTCTCTCTCTTTTATTATGCTGCATGCGTTTATATACGAATATATAAAAAGGCAATAATGGCAGCATATGGCGTCGTCGTGTACGTAATAGCGCATAATAATGCCTCCTCCATTTATACTCTGTGGACAAAAACGGAGTGATAATTGGCTCTCTTTTCAGACCTTTATTCCATCAAGGGAGTGCCTTTTTCTTTCTTTTGGTGCTGCTTCTCAAAGGAAACGAATCAAAAAGTGGGATCCCCCCTTTGGTCGTCAAAGCTAAACCGCGGTCGGGGTTCCTAATGAGGCATGTGAACGTGCTGCCTACGTGATCTCCACTCAGCCACACAACGGGAGGGCAGACGTGGACGCGGGCATGGGCTGGGTTGGGGCATTGACGGGGGCTGCGGGACTCCCATGGCCACCCATGCGCGCATACTTGAGTGGAAGAGGAAAGAAGAGGGACATCACCGTTTTTAAAAGGCTGAGTAGCCCAAAAGAGTTTTTGAGAGGAGGAACAAGGGGAGATAAAAACAACAACAAAAACAACAAAGGTGATTTTGGAAACAAACTTTTTGACGATTTCGACCGCCAAGGTTTGTGTCTTATAAAATTTGGGTAGCCTTGCTAAATCAAAAGGATTGAACAAAGTATACCCATATTTGTATTTCATAAAACTCACTGCCCATGATAAATTGCATTCTAAGTTTATCAGCACAAGTTCAATTATATGATCAAAACTTAGCATAATGCTTTGCGGCATCCCTGAAAAGACTACTCTACTACATACTGTGTATGGAGTATAGCATTAGAAGACGAGGGGGAACGGAAAAGTTAGGACCTACTTTACCCCTTTTGTGGTGAGACTGTTTTGACACCATGCTAAAAGAAAGGTGTCTTAAAGCAAGAAAATAGCATTAAATGTGTGGAGTAGAGATTAAGGGTACGAAAGAATCTTCTTTGGAAGCATTAAGATGCGCCGTGAGGTTCAAACTCTACATATATGTGACCTAGTTTTCAACAAAACTTTTTCCTAGGAAACGTACCAAGGGGCACCAGATTTGATATTAAATTTGAGGTCATTAAAGCATCCCTGATGTATGTGCTGGGTGATATAGCAGTTTGCTGGCCATTATGCGGCATGCGTTATAGTTTCTATGGAAAAAGACAAGGCCGCGAGCAAGGCCAGCAAGTCATTCCACGGCGCTCAGCGGGTGTGCGCGTGCGTGTGTGCGTGCCTCCCTCCCACCCCGAGTACATGCTGAGTAATCCCGCCGTACAACAAAACATAACTGACATGTTGAACGATGAAAATGAAGAGTAATGGCTTCCCACCAGGGATGACAAATTGATCACTGCGCAGTTTGAGACCACTACAAGTTGCTTTCATACTATGTAATGGCATGTGGGAACCCTGAACCTGTGGGTTATTGCGATTTCCTCTTCTTTCCAAACCTGTTTACCTCTGAGAGCTCCAGCAGGGCTGTTTGATATCTGATACAACATATATATAATAAGAGAGAGAGGAGAGGAGAGAGTTAAGGCTCATTTTTCTCTTTCAATGGTCTCTTTTTTCTCCCCGTTGCAAAACCTCCTCTCCAGAGGAATCAACAGAGAGAGGTTGTTGAAAAAGGGGCAAAAATCGGAGTCAGCTTTTTGCTCACTCTTCTCAGATGTTGTTAAACCTGATGATCGTTTTCAAAGAAAAGAAAACATCAAAGAACACGAGAGAACAATACAATTTAAGGCTGCTCTCTTATACCTCTCGAAGAAGAGCGTTCATAAACACACTCCATGTGACAGATATGAGAGTCTTTTTATGGCCATTAGACGTGGACTGCAATGTATCGAACTTCTTTTTACCGTCCATGCCTCGTCTGGAGAATGTATAATATCATAAACACGGCTCTGGTATTACGTATGCAGCAATGCCAGCCAAATGAGTCGTCGTCGTCGTTCATTCCGAGAATAGTTAATGCCATGATGTGTATGAAGGCTATGTACGATACACGTCAAATACGTACAAAGTACAACGTTTGCATACATTTATCAACACGCGGGTCCCCATTTGACGGTTCATTAATCGAGATAACTCGTTCTTAATTACACAGTAAATTAAGCATGGTGATGACAGCGCGATTAATCTCTTTTTTAAAAGTATCTCTCGTTGATCGAGCTCAACTCTATCCATCATCTAGAAAAAGTTCTTGCCGAGGCGTGACCGCCTCTAATCATCATTACTCCAACATTGGAGAAGTGGTCTTAAGCGGAGCATCAGCTATAATATTCGAGACGAACATGGTAACTATGGTCAGAAATATGTAGCGCAAAAATGCAATTAATCATACTTTAGTGTCAGTCCCATCTTCAGGTGACAATACACATCCTCTTGAACAAAGTTTAATCTTACAACCTCCGACAAATCTCCTTCTCTATTATATTCCCCGACGGCCAAATTGTCGACCACACTTCTTACATTCATTCTAATTTTCCTCGTCTCTTAAGACGAAAAGTATCTTTTTCCTGAGGTGCGATAACAGTATAACACAAAACCCTTTTAGAGCACACCCACCCAAGATAGAGTGAGAGAAGCTGGCTAAGCAAGTCAGAGAAGAAAAAGTTTTCCTCCAAGATAAACACGTCCAAAAGGGGGTAAGAGAGCTGCTGCCTTGATCTGCTCTCTGTTATGTGTGCTAGTCTTTATTCGATTATTGTGATTGGGTGCTTCTGTCGTCCATTTGGATGTGCGCTCATGCGTCACCAAAGTGCTGATGATGGCACTGACAGCAAACGCCTGCTCCGGATGTATTGACTCTGAAGGACTTTAATGGTCTAATGAACGAGGATCCTCTTTGTCTTGATCCCAGGCCATTAGCCAGAAGTGATCTCTCCCACTGCAGCTATTTGCCATGGATCATTCCTCAATACACGCACGGAAAAGAAAGGGCCACGCTAATCGTCGGAGGAGATCTCCCTGAGGCAGAACTCTGAGGGAGTCTCTAGCACTCCACAACACCCTCCGAAGGCCTCTGTAGAGGTCTTCAGGAGCCGACCTCGGCTGCTTGATGGATTGGGAATCCCCCGGATCGACGAGAGCAATGAAAGGAAGAGAGAGAACATCGGTTTTTGTTGGTCCTAAGACCGGGGGATTCATTATTATTTGCTTGAGCACTCCTCCTCCGAGGAGGAGTCTGGACTCGGAGTCCTTCGTCATTATCTCCAGCAGCATGCCTAATGAATTGTGAATATGATAATAAGGGTATTACCATGATGCAACAATAGCTCGTGATGTGGCTGGGGGTAAAAAATAATAAGCTTCTCCGAAATGAGGTCTTGTTTTGATCAAGCTGAGGCTCAAGGTTAAAAATAGATGTGGGATCAAGAAATAATTATCTCTGCGTCATTGAAGGATTTAAACCTCAACAATGTGAAGTTAGCTTTAATTATATTTTGTTACGAAATAAAATGATTTAGAGAATCTCCATACAATTCAGCACTTTGAGATAAAATATTGCAAATAAGAATAATGAACAGGGGCAAAGCCTGGCAGTGGCTTAAATGCCAATTCTAGTAAACAAGTTTAGCTATATTTTTGCTTAGATATTCTCTTCTCGCTCCCGCTGTCTGTTATTGTTGCTGAGTGAAAGCTACAAATCCGTCAATGGCATTTATATTTATTTTCGAGAAAATTGCCACTTCACCTTCAGATTGAGCTTCTCCTTCAACCTTGCTCGGAATCTTGTGGCAAACAGAAGACAAAACAAGATGTAGGATTGAGTGGAGATGGATTTTGTGTTAAAGGAGGAGAGGAGGATTCCACTTGTCAAATTTACATAGAGACTTCTTTTATTCTTTCGAGGAGAAAGCTTCATCATTTTCGAGAAGAATGGAAAGAAGCGGGAATGGAAAAATGGAAAGGAAGACGAATGGACTCAGAGAAGCAGAATTCCATGTCTTTCAGAGGTTATAATTATTAATGTAGGCCACTCACCTATTTTGTTGAATACCCGCGCCCAGTCCATTGCGTCACCGCCGCCACTCCGGGAATACGCCACCTGCCCGCGGCGCCCTCCTGCAGCGGACGCCGACGTCATAGCCATGGCGGCCTCGCCCGGCCGGTGGGCGCCGCACTCGCGCGCGCCCGCATCACAGGGCGCACCCCACAGGAACGCGCCCACGAAGAGCGCGCACGCGCACACGCTGAGCAGGAAGCATGCCCGGCGCGCGTTGGACAGCTCCCAGAAGAGCGCTGAGGGGAAGAAGGGCGGTGCTGAGGTTGTGTTCCCGGCGGCTGAGGAGGACAGGGACGAGGAGAGGTTGATGTGGCAGCTGCCAGCGCCTGAGTTCAGTCCGGCCGTGGCAGTGGCGCTGGCGTCCACGTTCTTCTCTGGGTTCTTCACCTGGATGATGGTGAGTGGGTTGTGCAGGCGAGGCCGGTTGCCGTCGAGCTCAGCTCGAGCTGAAAGAAATGGATTAATATTAGCCTCGCTATCATGAGTTTTAAAGAGAATGGTTAATTTTATGCCCTCTTTTGAAGTTTTCCACTTTCATTTGCCAATTTTACGCTAATTTGATCACTCTGATCAAACAGAGAAAAAAGGGCTTGGAAAAGAGAATAATAATTATATGTAGATGAGGACGAGGAAGGTGATCAAAACGAAAATTAACCTTTGATATATTTCATGGCACATTTACATTTAACGAGGTACAAAAGAGTCCCTTTGAAACAAAACTTACATTTATAAAAGCGGATAATTTTAAGTGTACTCTGCTTGTACTACTTAACTGGCTCAGTAATGTAATATCATGAAATGTCAATTTATACAATAGTTCTGTACCCTGAAATTGAGGATATCTTTAGTTGATTGCAGTTTAAGCTTATCTGATTTATATAATTGTCGTATTTGGCAAGCGCTAGAAAATTGCTGTGCAAACAACAGGTACGGTATTGTCGTTCTGAAAGGATCTGCAAAAATCCCAAAACTTTCGACAATAACAATTCACTCCAGCTATTGTTTCATGCACTAAAAAGCAGGTAAAACCTCTGATCCAGTGAAGTACATTTTTAGCTTCATTTCAACTGCCATTGGACGGAAACAAGCCAAGAGAGCAAACCTTCAAGGATACTTCTCTACCAAAGAAATGTCATTTCATACTTCTTACTTAAAAAGTCAGGGCTGACATTGCCTTAAAATGGCTTATACTTCAAGTAATTCAACAGTTAAGTCAGATAAAAAGTATGGCACAATAAAGCAACCCTGTTCTGAAAGTCTGTTGCTGCCTGGAAAGCAGAGTTTCCATGACAATTGAGGCCTTCATGATAGTACAACTCTCAGAGGTGGATTACGAAAGGTCAAGGATATAATTTCAAATGGTCTCATAGTTGTTACACAGATTGAAAGTAAGACGGAATAAAGATTATGGCATAGGACAGAAAACCAAGTCAAAGCTTTTTGACAAATTAATACGTTTTAAGCTTTCAGATCTTCAGAAATCTACCTCAGAAGTCATTGAGTGAGTGCCAAACGGCATTGCATGACCCTCTCCTGAGGAGGAGAAAGAAGGAAGAAAATGCTACTTTTTCCGTAATGCCACCTTTGGAACGGAGAAAAAGTCTAAGGAGAGGGGGAGAAGAAGAAATTTAGCTGCGTACACAACCATATAGACACACAGGCATAACTGCCTTTTTATATTATGACAATGTCAAATGTTTTTGTTTTGCACCACAAAATATAAACTTTTTGTTGTGTCGTGTCCTTCAGTGCGCGAGCGATCAATAGCCATTAGGAGCTGCAGACCCTGCTTTTTGACTCTCAACTTTTGTCGACCATTCCCTGCTTTAACCTTAAAGCTGCCTTTTTATATACACAGCAAAGCCGGGAATAAGGTGAAAAAATAAATGTATTATTATACTTGGCATTACTTTTTAGTCTTTGCAACAGATGCAACCGTCGTAGTAAATGCTGTTGTATCTTACGTCCGTTATCATAAATCACTCAGCCAAGGGAGAAGGAAACAGATCTAGGGTTGCCACTTGCTACAAATATACTGTAATCATGTACCTGTATATGCTTATCATACTACTACTATAATAATGGAATTGGTCCCTTTACTATTTCATTGAGAAAAAAATATTAAATGTCAATCGTACCTTACGTGCATAAATATCAACCCTGGTCTTAACTGCCATTTTATGTGAGCCAATAATAAGTTTCTTCTTCTTCTACTACTGACTTCTGGCTGAGGTCAGGTCACATATGATGCACACGAGGAAAAGGAAAGGAAAACTTTTCCTTGTCTTTTTATGAGCTTTATAGACCGGAATTCTTGTATCGAATAAAGGCCACCAATTATTATTGAATGTTGGCCATTTTATCGGGCTCAATAAATTTTAATTTCCAGTGCACACAACATAACACATTGTTATGAAAATTTATCGCCATTGATGCAGTGCGTGTAAGAAACATTTATTTCCTTGAACCCTCAGGGGTGCCATCTATCCTCCATTTTATTACTCTTTTTCTCTCAGATACATATCAACATTCAGAGCTGGTCGTCTTCTCGGCGAGACCAAATGTACTTCTTTTTGACACTGCGATGCTGCAGTGAAAAAAATGGAAAGACACTGAGAGAAAAAGAAAAAAGCAAATATATTGCTTCCTGACTTCTTTAACATTTTATTTTAAAATTTTGCTGCAGTCCTTTTTGTGCCTGCATAACAAAGGGCTCAATACAAGAGGCCCAAAATGTCCATTGCTGCATTCAAAAGTTAATCAAGTTACATTCTTGCCAAAATTGCACCCAAGATGATGATAACAAAGGCTTTTACTGCAATGTAGAATTCGCATTCCCGTTTTCTCAGGTGTCCTTAAACGCAAATGAGATGAGACACTCGGACATGATAAAATGTGATATTGCCTTAAAGAGCAAGCGACGTTTGCAAGCGAGCCAAAACTTTTCTGTCGCTCCGCAAAAAGTTTCTCTCTCTCAATGCTACGTATATAAAAATAAAGACTACAAAGAGGAGGAGAATACGCCATATTTGGCCTTTGTATCTTTCTTTTTATACCTAAAAGTTGCCTTTAAAGCGGAGAATGGGCTGGGAAGGGCCGTCGTATATTTTACTCTAACTGGAGGATGGATGCTCTTACTTTCCTTTCCTTTTTCTCGCAGTGTCACCCAAGTCTGTTTCAACTTTTGTCCCAAAAGAAGAAATCTCAGAAGAAGGGAAAAACTGAAATCTGTACTATAAAGTTGACAACTACTACAGAACCGCTTCAAGTAACGCTCTAATAGTGTTTTAACAAGTTAAAAATAGTTTATGTACTCTAAACATGGTAAAGTTTAAAGTACATTCCCTCATTTTTAGACATTGTTATCTTTATATTTTCCTTCCTTGTCTCCTCTGATCTTTCAAGGTGAAGAAAAAGAATAACCTTGTTTTTCTTTTGTCCGTCCTTTCTTCAATTTTAAAAACCTCGTTTTCTGCCAACAGCCGAGAAGAGGAAAAGTGTCCAATGTGCGACCCGAAAAATGAAGTGAGGGGAAATTTCAAATGGAGCGAGGTCTTTTCTTTTCTTTCTTCTTCAATTCTTCAATCTGGCGCCTTTCAAGGCAAATGACAAACGACTCGGCGCCGTCATCATTTGTTTCCTGCTCAAAGAAACTCCCTTTTCATCAATCCAGTGTGTTGTACAGCAAGTCTAGCTCCTTCCCACGGATCAATTAAAAGCATTCAATGGACGAGTCAAAGGCCACTTGTGGCCTTTCTTGTATGTGTAGAAGATGTATTATCTATTATGTGTTGACCTTGCAGCCCACTGGGGATCATCGTAGTAGTGGCCTTTTTTCCTCTATTGCATCTCAGCCGATCTAGCCAGTGAGATGACGAGTCTAAAGGGGCCGTTTGGGAATGGCCTTTATTTAGCTTGTCCAAAAAAGGCCTTTTTATCCCGGTTGATTGGGGGAAATACTCGATTTAAGGGGGAAATATAGTTTCCCCAGAAAGGGCTTGAATAATGTACGTACGCGTCCACAGCAGGCTGAAGGAGGAGGGGGATTAAATTGCCATTTTCGCTGCAAAATTTAAAGCTCTGAAGGAGAAATAAATTGGTTGACGATTGAGAAAGAAAGGGTTGATACGATGTAAAAAAGGAGTGTCAGGGAAGCAAACCGGCTAGCGAAGCTAGTTCTTATTCGCGATCACTATCTGGCAACCCTGCCGTGGTCTGTTTCCCCTTTTCAATAGGAGACTCTTTTCCTTATTGTAGCCCTCTCTCTCTGGAATGTGGCAATTTCGATAAGTTACGAGACAGATGGAAAAAGGAACAATGACCTCGAGAAGAGATTTTAAAGCCCACTTTAAGTCAGCACTTTTACTCATAAACAATAAAGAGTCAGCGATCCTTATTACAAGATACAGCGTCTAGTTATCTCAAACCCCTCTGTAGCAATTATTTAAGTGCATGCCAGCTAATCTTCATGTCATCACAACACACTTAGTTTCCACCTAGCTCATCAGAGTAATGCACAAGTCGTCATCTTGTGTAGAAAAGGTACAAAAGAATTTTGATTCTCAAACTTGTACTCTGCTTCGTGTCCTCTTAGGAAAAGTTTCTTGAAGAACAAGGGAAGGATGAGACACGTGCTTAAAGAAGCTGTGATATGGGGACAGGAAACAGACATTTAAGGGACATTTGGGAGCGGGATATGTAGGTCAATATCTTCTTTATTGCATTAATTTAATTAAAGCATTTCATCTGTCCTTAAACTGTCCTATCGAATGCTTTATACAAAATCTGTCTTATTGCAATATAGTAGAAGTCTTTTTTTTTAATTCAAAATTGTAAACAATGAAACTGTAGTTATTGTCATTTAAGAAACAAACCATTTTATTGATTGTAGAGATGCTCTTGTAAAAGTTTACCATTTGCAGAAAGCTTGAGATATCTTTCTCCGCAGCGCAAGTGTGCACAAAATGCACTTCAAACTCCTTCTTCTGCTTCTTCTTCTTTCTCCAATTGGTTTTCTTTTCTCCGCACTCCATTTCCAATTAGCAAGTCATTCAACGTGGCCGTATGAACCGCGAAAAATCAGCACAGCTCCTTGACTGCAGTATCAGATTGCAACAAAGCCACTTTAGTTGCTCTCTTGGGAGACGCCAATGCAATGGTAGTAATACGTAATAATCGTCAAGGAGGCTCACAGACAGACAGACGGACCCATGTAGAGAGCATAAGCAGCCTTGATCGCTTGATTCAAAACTCAGCCCTTCGAATTAAGGCCATAGATGAAGAGCTTGAAGGAGAAGAAGAAGAAGAAGAAGAAGCAAGAAGCGGGGAGAAGGAAAAAGGCCGTAGTGAGCCGGACTCCTGAAGCTGCGTCATGATGAGCTTTAAGCACGGATAAGCTGCTCTAAGATGACTTCTTTATCTTCATCTTATACTCCAAGGGTAATTCGTCTCAGTGTCAGCTGGAGATCCAATCAAGTGGAAGCCTCTTAAAAATTGATTGCACTTTCAGACTGGCCCTCAGCTTTTACCTTCTTCTATCTCACATCTTGGCTTGGTGGTGGCGGTAGTAGTATGATGGGGGGAAAATTGAGGAATATAACGAGAACTTTTGTGGGAGCTTTAAACGGAAAAGTTTCTCCGTAAGAGTGAAGAAGAAGAAGATGGTGATCAGTCTCAACACAACAAATTGGAGCTCTTTAAGGAGAACAGAAAATAAGATGAGCTTTAGGACGAACCGTTTTACCTGTAGAGCATCAAAATGAAAATAATTATTAGCCATTGTTAGGCATCACTTTTGCCTACAATAGACAATTAATTGTCAAAGTTTCTTTACATGTGATCCCACCAGCTAATTGCCTTGTTTAATTTTGATAGTTTTATATTTCTCAAAAACTTTAACCTCATCGTTCTTTCCTTAAAACACATAAAGGGCATTCCTCTCAAAAGAGAAGAAAAGCGGAGGTTCTGCCCAAAACCCACGCAGTAATATTATATTCTAAGCTTCACAACATTCTTGCATGCGCCCAAAGAGCTCCTTTTTGAGGCAGCTGCAATCTGAAAATAGAGGAGGACAGAGAGGTATTTTTCTCCTCTCCTCAAGAATGCGTCGGCGCCCCCTTTAAAATAATATATTATTTATGGTTCGTTTTTGTCATATTAGAGTCATATCGGGCAATCCACCACGTTCAAGCGTGAGCTGTTTTGACAGGATCAATGAGGAAAAAGGCGGGGCTAGCAGGGTTGCCAAACTGTACTATTAATGCCATTTATAGAACACTGGTGTACTGTATTCTTTGGCACGACAGTTGCGCACTTTCTTAAAACTCCATTCTTTCATGCTCAATAGCGAAAATGAACTTCTTCTCCTTCAGCCTCTGGCAGGACTGGCAGCGGCACCGGCGGTAGACGACAGTTAACATTGACAAATCTAACGGTGGCTGTTTTTTTGCCAACTGTGAACGTCGTCCTCGAAAGTAAAAGTGTGCAGCAAAAACGGAAGAGAGAGAATAAAAGAGCAAACGGTGGCCCCACTTTTTATCATCATCCATTTTTGAACCACCGACTTCTTTTGCGGGTGAGGTAGGTGAGGGACGACATCCGCTCACGTATCCTTTACATGCTTTCTGAAGTAATACTGAGCACTTATTGCGTCCTGTCATCCCTATTTGCCCATGTGTGTGCCCGAGGCTGTTCGACTGAGCAGCAAAGATCTCTCCTCCAAAGTCATCATGCCAGGTTCACCATCGAATCCCCTCTGGCAACAGCGAGCAAGGACATCGTCGCTCAGCAGGAGGGGCTGCCTCGAGCAATCAGAGCTCCAGACAACTACTGCGGCGGCCATTTCCTTCAATTATTCGTCTTTGAACCCGGGTGTCTATTGTTGGATCGGCGGGCGTGCTCTTCTAATCTGCTGTTTACACTCATTCTTATGCATGGAGCGTTTTGATGGATGATGACATTTCATAATGTTGTTCAAACAAGGAGGTTCTTGATAAATAGTTTTAGAGTATCTTGCATCTCATGAAGAATAATTAGTGTTGAGATACATATGATGACAATGGGGAAAGTTTTGCAATATTTTACAGATAAGACACACAATGGAATAGACTAAAGTGCTGGGGGAAAGTAGGGAAAACAGGCTAGCGAGGCCGACAACAGCTGCTTCTGCTTTGCTTGCCTCATGACCTCAGCTCCTCGCGGACAAATCTCGCTCAGGAAAGTCGTTCATTAACTCAGCACTGAAGTGAGATGAGAGCTGATGGGAGGTTTTGTCCGCGAAATCAGTCGAATAGTAGACGGGGGATAGCGGCCATCTTTGGCATTTTTCAATCCGTTAGATGGCACCACAAGCACTCTCCAACTTGAGAAATGAGGCCATTTTTCTTCTGGCTGAGCTGCTACTACCGTAGGTGGAGACAGGGATGCAGTTTGGGTGTTTTATTATATCATAGAGTAAATGCTCAAAAAAGTTATTTTTAAAGAAAACATGAGATAGTAGGTTCTACATTGTTAAGTGGTATTTAATACGACCCTTTCTCTAAATATGTTTACATGCATCAAAGCATCTAGCATCATTGTTAAAAGTATAAAATATGCAGCTTTAATAAAGTGTTGTCCCTGTCAGCTAAGACATTAATTTCCTCCCCAATGCACAGAAATGCGGCCCAGGATGCGAATTCTCCTGAACTTTACATCTAGCTGAGCCAAATTCCAATGTAGATTGCGCCAAAAAGAACAACAGCTTCCTGGTATATCCAGTTTTTCAGATCCATTAAGAGCAGAAACGATGTTTTGCTCAGCAGGAAGAAAGGGGAAACTCAGGACTCAGCCTCTAGGTAGATTGTGGGGACCTCTAGACAACGAAAAACCTCGTTTATAATATAGTTTTCCCCCGTTTACTATTGAAATCATCCTCGATTACAGTGCTAAAAACTGTTGCTCCCTCTCATTTGCATAACGTGTAGTCTTTATAGATGGAGGCTCTTCTCCATTATTAATAATTTTCCTCCTTCATGGGTATGATGAGAGACTGACAAATGGCCTAATTGGAGCCCTGCTGAGATCACTCATTGAGCTGATAGACGATTAAATGCAGCGTTATGAGCTCAGTGGCGATTATCAGGCATGCAGAAAAGGGGGAAAAGAAAGAAAACGATTAATTAAAAGGACCGACGAAAATAGTAAATTAAATTGTGCTTTAAATTGTTATAAATCTAGTGATTTAATGCATTAGTGCCATATTTTAAATTTAATTATAGTTAGTTTAAGGCTGCATTTATGAAAATAATAGTGATGAGTAATTATTATCCATTGATCACTTGAAGGATTTTGAGAATTCAGTATTGAAGAAATTTCGCTGTAGGGAATCTTCCTGAACAAATTGATTTTCAAATGGGACAATAATTAATTGTAGCCATTTTGTAGGCATGGCCATAATATAATTCTGCAATAATGTCATATACTAAACATTATATTTAATCTTTCACTACCTATTTTTTAGAATGGGCAAATAAAACTGCTTCCATTTTTAAACAATAGGTGGCGTTCTCTTGTGCTTTGAGCTCTAGAGTTTTTCCGCTTTTGAGCGCCCTCTTTTGTACAAGAATATCATTACTTAGAATTCAAACTAATTTTGTGCGCTCTGATGTGATATACATGTAGATATACATGCATATGCATGCATTGATTTTAGACTACGCGTTGTACACTTAAATATAACTCAAAGGACAACCAAGGGTATTGACTGGGAAAATCCATATATCACAAACTAAACCAAAAATTGGCCACGGATCCTCAAGTCAGTGTTCTTGCTACGAACATGCTTATGGCTCTGCTACACCATAACTTACATATACATGTTGCAAGTAGCCGTGATCGTATAGTGGTTAGTACCCCACGTTGTGGCCGTGGTAACCCAGGTTCGAATCCTGGTCACGGCAACTTTTTTTAAGTGCCCAATAATTAGTTTTCCGACTGGAACATACATTTTTTCAATACTAGCTTCAATGGCTTGGAAAAGTATTTGTGTAAAAACACAGATGGCGCTGACCGTAGGCCTACATTTCCATAAAAAATGTTGAACAAAATATTGCCTTTCCTGCATAATTTGCATATAACTGAAAGGTGGCCGAGCGGTCTAAGGCGCTGGTTTAATGCACCAGTCTCGCCGGAGGCGTGGGTTCGAATCCCACCGCTGCCAAATAATATTTTTATTTTGTTTTTTATCTCTCTCACGAAATGTCCCACAAGTAACCTCGTAGACAAATGAATTAATTTTGTAATAACTACTGTACAAAAGTAACTGTTACAGAAGATAATACTTGAAACTATTTATAAACTGGTCCATAATTAATCAATAATTATTAATCAATGTTATATGCTTTACTTGTGCAAACTACTGCATTACATTTTGTACAAAACCGGCTTTAACTTACCTTGTATTTTCCTGTCTGCTCTCCTGTCTCAGCCTCTCCTTCTCCTCCCTCTCTGCTGCCAGCAATGCCATGAGCTCCTTCTCCCGTTTCCTGTTTGATTCCTTCTCCTTATATTCAGAGCCCGCAGGAGTTCCTTATAATAAATAACTCACCTTGTATTTGCCTGCCTGCTCTCCTGCCTCAGCCTCTCCTTCTCCTCCCTCTCAGCTGCCAGTAATGCCATGAGCTCCTTCTCCCGTTTCCTGTTCGATTCCTTCTCCTTGTTCAGAGCCCGCAGGAGTTCCTCATAGCGGGATGATTCGTCAGATGAAGGCATTTTGGATAAGGAGAAGGTCTCCATGACCTTGGGGAGAGTGTTATCTGCAATGAGAAGACAATTAATATAGAGCATGTTTTTTTCAAAAAGTTTGAAATCAGCTGAAATTTGTCTACTGGTCCAGATACTAGTGAATATAGACTGCGAATATGTAGGAATACATAGAGGAGTCACTGTGGGCCTTAAAATGAAAAGATTCATCATAAGCCATTAAACAAAGTGTTTCTGGCTTTGTATGAGCACAAACTTGAGTTTGTTAAAAACGCAGAAAGCAATATCTCTTTAATGAACTGAGTAAAGTCAACAACAGTATGCTACTGCAATGCACATTCCTCTTTTCCTTGAGTGATCAGATCCGGATCCGGATACCTAATTTAATTATAGCCTTGAGCTTGATTTACATACTATGGACCAAGGGGTGCCCGCAGGGAAAACGTTCAAATTTTCCTCTTTTTTCCGCGGTCACTTCAAAGAGTGAAATGTCTCATAAGTGTCTCATAAGTCCTTACAGACTCAGCTTTTAGGCAGCTCTTGCTGATGCCATCAGAAAGCAAACCTTTTGTCTCTTATATTAACCTTCCTATGAACCTTGCTATGGACCATATTAAATGTTATTGCATACCTTGAGTATCTTCATTATTCTCCTCCCTTCTCTCTTCCTCTTCCTCCTCCTCCTCCTCCTCCTCATGTTCGTAATCATTGCTCTCCTCTTCCTTTTCTTCCTCCTCTTTAGATTTTGGCATATATTTGAAAATGGCGGATTCCGAAAACCGCTTTTCTGAGATCTGGTAGAGGCGGACGTTTACAGGGACCGGACCAGCCTGAAAGAGACTTATTATGAGCAAACTCTTGACACAACAGCACATTCCAAGAATTTACCCTTTAAATACAGCATGCTATCTGCTTTAAGAATGTATTAATGTTTAGATGCTTTATGTCATTATTGAATAACTACTTATCCAAGGAGAAAATTGCTTAATTAACTAACATTTGTATCTGAACTGTAAACTACTAATATGCAAAGATGGCTGGCAAAGTCTGTTATCTTACCATTTCACCATCCGAGAATTCCGGCACTGCAAATTCAATCCCCTCCTCGTCCTTATTTGAGATCTTTCCTGGTGGAACAATCCGTTTCCAGGGTAACGAGTCCTCTCCGTCACCATTTGGTTTGGGGGCCTCAATGTGGACCTGAAAATAGTTAAAATGTCACAAAATGTCATTTATAGGAATTTTGTGTTTAATGGCTTCTAAGACTAACGGTGATGCGTTCTAGCACAGCCCAGGAATTGCACAGACAAAGTTTTTTGCTGGAATTGCACAGAATAGGAATTGTTAAGCATGTGCGGTTTGTAAAATACAAACCGACGTCGGTTTCGGTTTCGGTTTCCAATTAAACTGACAGTCGGTTTTTGGTTCGTTTTTCGGTTTTTTGCTTATATAATAAAGTGCAAAACGTACTGGGGACTTCATTGATATTTTTATCTGTAGAAAATGACAATTACCTAAATTTGCATAATGGGCTTCAATATGTATACTGGTATGTAATACATCATCTACATAATATGCAGGTAGAGATGAAGGTCTGACCTTTATAAGCTTTTAATGCAATATTTTCGTAAAACTCTACTTTCTGAAAAACCGACATGAGGACAAAACCCGACTTTTTGCAAACCGAGGTCAGTTTCGGTTTCGGTTTTTAAATAAACCGACTTTCGGTTTTCGGTTTTCGGTTTTCGCACGTCCTTAGGAATTGTACAGACTTGGCTGACATCCAGAAGTGTTCAGAATAGGAATTGCACAGACTGTAATTTAGGGGCCCCACAGGGCTAGGGCTCACTAAGGAGTAGCTTAGGAGTCCCACAGGGCTAGGGCTAACACAGGGCTAGGGCAAGATATCATGTTAGGTTAGGTTGGGTTAGGCAAATTAGCTTTAATACATACTAATATTTTAGGCAATGAGTTCTGTGCAATTCTGGTTCTGTGCAATTCCGGGGAAAAGTTCATTCTGTGCAATTCCAGTTCAGTGCAAATCCGGTGAAAAATGCAGTCCGTGCTATTCCTGGACTGTGCTATTACATCACATCATTTCTAATATGGTCAATAATTCTGCTAATTGAAGTTCCTCTTAGTTCATTGACAATAGAAATCGTTTTTGTCAATATGTTCTTACAAATCTTACAAATAAGTGTATGGCTACTGGCTTGACCATTCCGCTGGAAACATTTTTTTATAAACAAAACGGAAAATAATAAATTCGATGGTGAGCATATACTTAAAACATTTCTCAGGAGAGATGTCCCACCCAATCAAATTCGATTACGGCGTTTGTCCTTGATGCCATTAGACACAATGGGTTGGAGAGGACTGAGTTTCCTCAAGAGTGTACATATTATAAATTTACCTGCAAGTCCTCAGCTTTCACAGCTCGATTACATGTCAGAGTCACTTTGACATCCCCAGCTGCTGGCACCTCCTCAGGACTGATATCACTAATCCGTAGAGTTGTCTTTGTTGAACTGCGGCGTTTATCCTTAATGACATTGGAGACGATGGGTTTAAGAGGACGGAGTTTGCCACCAGAGTGTTCAATGAAAACCTGAAAGAAAAAGGGAGATGAAGTAATATTGATGCTGCTACTGTTATGGCAACCCCTTTGTTCTTCTTCCTATTCTGGCCCAGCCAGTAGAGGAGTTTGTCAAGCAAACTCAGTCTCTAGTTAACTGGCTCAGTTTTGAGACTGCCTTAAGGGAGACAAATATGTATGTGCTGCCACTTAAGCTAAGGAAATAATTACACAGATCAATGAGAACAATAGAAATCATACATGTGTTAAGGGTAACACTGAAAGGCATTACTATTTAGAAGCATCATAGTATGTATGTGCTTGCTCAAGGTACATGATTTTAAGGACTTTAGGAATGTTGGAATGTTGTAAAATATTTATTTTTACAATAAATTCTTATAGCAAAATTGACAGAATTCTTAGGATTCCTGTGTTAAAATTTAGCGCATATAAAATGCTTCAGAAAAGTTTGTGTCGCCAGTATCAATTTACAACACAATGATGCTATTCAAGATCTGTCTAGTTGTGCTACTGCTTACTGTGACAATGGCTGAAATATGTAAGAAAGACAATATATACTTAGTAAACCAATTTAATGCTGTAATACGCATTCCAGACTTTAATTCTTATGTAGAACATGTTATACCTCCCACTTAAGAATTATTTAAACACTTTTAAGTAACTATTGAATAGCAGCTATTAGGGCACTACTTCTCTCTTAATACTTGTATTTTAACTTACATTACATATATTCATGCTACAGGCTCATTTAAAGATGCCAAATTAGGTTAGGTCTCGTATGTGCTGTGTTTGGATATTATATATTAGAAAAGTCAAAACTAAGTGTCTTAAGGCATCATTGATATAAATTATAGGTGAAATATAAATAAGTATTCTTGCAATGAAAACAAGTTCAAAATGTCATTGCTAAAAATATAAAGTATGATTTAATTTTGCAGATATTCCCGACCGGCCCGATGAAATGGTTTCCGATCAGCCGTCTGAACCTCCAGTTGAGATGCCGCCATTTGCAGGTTGGACATCCCGCCGAGTTTCCCTAAAAGTCCGTGTGAAAGTTCACGCCGTAAACTTTGTGTGAAAGTTCACATCCACAAGTTTAAGATACATGAGATGCAAGAATAAGGCCTGTTTGAAAGAGCAAAACACCTCATTCTTGCATTGTATTACCTTAATATTGCGTGTTAACTTTCACACAAAGTTCACGGCGTGAAGGTAGCACTGAACAAAACTCGGCGGGATTTTATGAAATTTACAGCAGACTGCTGTAAATATTAAGACCAAGTTCTTGATTAAGACAAGTTATGATCGTTTCCAGCTAATATTTATGTTGCAAATAATGTATTCGGTTCCTAAAACAAATGGATCCGGATCCGGTTTAGACATATTCGGATACAGCTCAATGCAGTCCGAATGCTGTCCAAATGATAAGAGTTATGTAGACAAAATTGTAACTCTTCAGAAGAGACAACTATGAATTTTAAGGAATGTTTTATGCTCTGTTCTGATGCTATACAAGCAAGTACAGAAGAGGTTAAGGACTCTTTCACATGCTTATTTCGAGCTCTTTGTAGGATTAGAACAAACAAATTTGGTACCTTTTGCTTCTCATCCTTTGGACAGCCAAATGTTGAAATTAATTAACTTTCAAAATATATTCGAAACTAAGACATTCTGCTGCTAATTTTGATAGGGTTATTAACATTACTTTAACAATAACATACAATACTTTATTATCAGTAATTGATTGTTCTCTTAGGGCATAAGATGAGAAAAGCAAGAGCCAATGAAGAATATAAAGGTAACACAAAGCAAATGGCAAATATTTTGTGTTAAAATGACTTTACTTTAGAAA
>LR139532.1:0-33503 GCA_900659605.1 Tisbe holothuriae | reverse complement strand
AAAAGAAAACACCAACAGAGAGAGAGAGAGAGAGAGAGAGAGAGAGAGAGAGAGCAAAGGGTAGGAATGAAACAAGTTGCGGGGGAATAAGATAGAATGCATGCATGTAAAATGGAAATCTGTGCTAAAAGGGTTGCAGCAGCGGCATCTACTCACGTGTCTTATTTTCTTATCTCTGCACGGAATCTGGCTGCTTTGTTTATTTATTATTCGTCGCACCCTCTGCAGTCCTGAATTCGGAAACGGCTGTCTCGCTGCTTCTACACGTTTCTAGCTACACTTGAACGCTTTGTTGCATTTTGCAGACAAAATTCCGTCTTTCTTTTCGTCAAAAGGATTTTGTTATAAATGGGCTCTGATAATATTATTCATTTGAAATTGTCTCTTCAACTCGATTAAAGCAGCTTCGTCCGCTTCAAGTTTATTCTTGCTTTCAAGCCGTCTTAATATTTTTATGTTTTCCTCCTCGCTCGCCGTCTTTCCATCCAAGAGAGTTGGCGGAAGCGCGTCTGAATCTGAAAGAATAACAAAGACTGGAGATTTGCATTTGCACGTCTCGGACAAAATGACAGCAGAGAATAATGCTTCTGATGCCATTTATGATAACCGGGTCAGACACAATCGACGACGATGCCAAAAAAGGTATTACCGGAGGGAGGACGGACAGCGGAAATAGCCAATACAAGAGCATCAGGGGCGACAATCAGGGCTAAAATAGACCTTATTTGTACTTCAACTGGCATTCCTGACCATGTTGTAGACATACGCATGCCAAGAACAGCAAACACATTCCAGAGAAAAAGCAATCTGGACTCGGACCGGTCAAACTGTTTGTAGTGTGGTAGTAACATGGACTGCACTCCGCTGCCGCTGCCAAAGCACACACACGTTGTGTAAATGCACTTTATATTGGGAAATGGGGAGCTGCTGCTTTTTAAATGGTTTTTGTCGATAAAACCGAAACCGGAAAGTGGGTAACGAGGACGGGATCCAGCGCATTGAGGAATTGCTTGTGGGCTGCTATAGGGGTCCGAACGAAAAAAAAGAGCTCCCTATAGAGACAGTTTAGCCCAATAGATCAAGGGGAGGGGGAAGAAGCGGGAGGGGAGAGAAAATTGCCCCAAAGAAGACTCAAAAATGATAAGTTATCTATGTTGTTGTTGTTGTCCCAATTCGTGGCTATTATACTCGAAGGAACTGCTGCGCGGTTGAAGGCCATAATAGATCAGAAGCTAGGCACACACAACTTCGTCGATGTTGTCAAAAGCAGAAGAAGAGTCAAAGGCATCGAAAACCTTCTTCTTCTTCTCCTTCTTTATTTATTTTTCCTGAATCTGAGCCAAGACCTATTGGAAGTCAATCTATAAAAAGAAGGAGATGGAATGTCTTTTCAACGAAGCCTCCTCCTCCTCCTCTTCTCAAATGGACCATGGCATTTAAACGTAGGCAGCTGAGGATCTTCTCCGTTTCATCTCTGCAAGAGGCACAACAATTTATTCCTCAGTGTATGTTTACCATTGAAAGGAGTCCATTGCAGATACTCAGCCGACATATGTTTGAACCTCTTCCGTCATGGAATGAATACATCGAAAATGGCTTTTCCTTCTTCTGTGTTGGAAACATGTTCATTATTCAACCTGTCTGGGCTTTTTTGAAGAATGAATTTCCAATGCAGTTAATAGAAGAATGGAAGAAGAAGAAAAAGCTCCATTTGGTCTTTCAAGAACAGGATATCATGTTATTGTGGCGGGAAGCAAATAAGTCTCTCCTCTGCTTTCTAAGAAGCTTTGCTGTAAAATATCAGGTTTTCGTGGAATATCAAGCGCCAAGGAAATGATTAAGCAATTGCAAGAATATTAGAGATCGAGAGAGAGAGCAAAAATGTTGAGAAAGGTGCCGTTGAAAATGTCCCCAATTTACATAAAGGAAGAAAGTTTTGGCTACCTCTCCCAAGTCCATGAAAATAGACAAGTGATAAAACTACCTTTTTCGATCCTTCTCTTTTCCTCTCATTAAACCCAACTTGGCATTGGATCTATTTCTTCTTTGGACCGATAAACAAGCAAATAATCATTCCTTCTTCCTTCCGTGTAGTTGTAGTTTTTCACTTCGCCCAACCGATTTGGCTCCGAAAACACCGAAATTAGACCCGAGGCGGCCGCTCGCTCACTCGTTAATCAAAACCGATTGCTAATTGCCAAAACACCTTCTATAGACTCTCTTTTATCGCCATGTAAACAAGGGGCATTCTTCCTTACATTCCGTCATCCCTGATCCATCCCGGAAGCTCAGGTCTCCATAACAAAATTAGCCAGACAAGCCATCTCCGTTATGAGCGGACAAGAAACCTTTTTGTCCTTTGGCCTTCAATCACAAGTTGATCCCTCATCATCATCTTTGTTTCCTGCTCACACCTCAAGGCCAAATCGGTCGAGGACCCAGCCAGGTGGAAGAAGAAGAGAAAGGCCAATGGGCCTTCTTCATATACACACACATAATACACATTCGAGTATAAGAAGCTGAATTTCCCCTGGCCTCGCGTATAGATCTATCTATCATCAAGTTTCCTTGCCTTGGGCAATGTAAGAAGAAGAAGAAAATCATCATCTCAGTCTAATGGGAAAACATCGACCTTCCTTCCTTTCTTCTTCTTATTTTACCTCTTCATATCGACATTAGATGGAGATTACAAATTCCGAAGACATCCAATATGTGCACGTTTATCTTCTTCTCCTTACTGATGCATCGTCGGGGGAATTCAAATGTATCGAGGCCTCTTCTTCTTCCTAGTCTCGAAATGGGCATGATGGCGTTCTTCCTGATGCTACCATTTCCCAGAGGCCTGAATTAATTATCACGTAATGTACTACTAGTAGGAATGCATCTATGATGCGTATAATGCTGCATTCAGTGCATTTTAATGTACGCAAGTAACGCATTTTAATAATTAACATAATTTAAAATCCAATTTCAGGTAAGCCCCATCTTGAGAGAGGAGTCTAATTCCATTGAATATTGGACGGCCGTATTCAAGGCTCCTTTAACACCGAGCTAGGGCTGGAGAGATTAAGAAAGAGGCCTTCTTCCCTCGTCCCCCGTCTTAGTCCAATCTGTATACGCAGCAATCTCTCTTCTGTATACTACTACGTCTAATCCCCGTCTGGCTGTACTTACAATTTAATGTTTTCATTTCCTCCGAGTGAGGAGGAGGCTCAGCTGACTTTCCCTTCTCGTCGTCGTGCATCATTAGCACAGACACTTTTTCTCTTTCTCTGTGTATATGTCAGAGATAGCTTTATATGGGCAGCAGCAGTGAAAGTATGATATGCACAACAAGCATACAACGCCCAAGTCAAGATCATTTACCCGGTTGCAGCTCTTCATCAGTTTCTCCCTCTGTAATGCCCATATGCATTCTTTCTCTCATTGAGGTTTTCTGCATACCATCATCCACCAAAGTTGTCCTGAATAATATAGGTATTGTTGTCGTCGTCGCCCAATATGTAGATCAAGGTTTTCTCTCTCTTGAGGAGAAAATCCCGAAGCAATGGGTCTTATATTCGTACAACATACCGGTTTTATCCTCTTGATGTGGCAATTGTGACTGACGTATCTGCTGTTTTATATCCCTTTTGAGAGGCTGCTCCTTCAATGCCTTATTGTCAAAACAGATGCTCTAAAAATAGACTTCCCAAGAGACGGCAATTGCATTTTGAGGCCTATGATGTTCAACGTTGTCCAATCAACCCCACTGCGCCAAATACACCCGATCTTCTGTTTGATGGAGCGATCCTTTGGAATCTATACATCGCTTATCCTCCTCCGTTCAAAACGTTCATTAATGCAATGGACCGTGTGGCCCCCTTACACTTGCGAATATCATGTACATCTCTCTCGCAGAGATCATTATGACCATTCCTCCCTCCCCCTTTACTCTTTGTTCACGCTTGGACGCCTCCGTAACACTTTTTATTATTATTACGTATTCCTCTCAGATGAGACCCAATGGCATATACTAGCATGTAGGTCGGTGGAAGGGCATGTATTGGAAAGAGGTCGAGGAGAAAGAAGAAAAGAAGGTGTCACGAAATGACGAGGATTATTCAATGTAAGAAGGAAAGCAGTCACATATGCACATACATTGGAGGTTTAAGTAAAGGCCCAATTAAAAAAGCAATTACTTCGTCAAATTTAACTGTATGTGAGAACGCAGCTGACTTCAAATGGACCTTGGAATTATATGTGTGTATGGTCACATTTGGTGAATGTAGCACCTGAATCGAACCTCGTGTATAAGCACCGTGTAGTACATGCGTATAAGCCAGAAAAGGGTATTATTGGAATGAGCCTTTGTTGTTCGTTTGCTCTCTAGCATATTGTCAGATAGATCCGTGTATAGAAGAAAAGCCTGAGAGAGAAAATATGTTTGACAAATATCCCGATGTCACGCAAAGGTGATGGAAGAATAATGATAATCAAGCTGGTATTCGTTGTCATAACTAATGACGACTCCAGCTGACAATGTTCTGCACCGGGTTGGATCAACAGCAGCACTCTCCTCCGTCTTGTACTTGTTCGTCGTCGTCTTCAACTGTCAAAGACGTTGTACACATCGCGTGTGTCACATACATAGGTAATGCATAGGGAAGTACGAGTGTGACAATTGAAATCGACTCGTCCGTCATTAGAAGATGAAAATGAGAGCTGAGAATGACAAAGTGAAAGTCAAAAACATTCCCCAAATTTCTATGTGAAGAAAAGAAGATAACTTTTAGAGGTATCTTACTCCAACCCCCTCTTATTGAAGGGGGAAAAACTTTGTGTGAGCTTTCCTCACTGAATAAATTCCACGACTACAACTTCTTTCTTTCCCTCGGGGGTGCAGGTGGGCTGCTGCTGAGTACATTTGAAATCCTCCTGCGCTGACAGATTGCAGATTACGCAGAATAGAGAGAGTTCCTCAAGTTTGCGTTCCTCAGATGTGTTTAAAGAAGATAATTCGATAGTGTGTGCGCGTGGCTTTCATGTCGCTTATTAAAGTCACTCTGATATTATAATGTCAAACATGGAGGACGCGTTTGATCTATGACTGCTGAGAATTGGAGCTACAATTTACCTGTTATATTTTTGTTGTTTCCGAGTAAATATCTCTCACGTTCACTGTATACGCTCAGTTAAACTTTTTCCCCTTCCTTCTCTAGAGTCCACTTTCAGGCCTTCAAAGTTTTTTTTGTTTCATGCACGGGGAAAAAAGATTTTCTTCCCGCGAGCAAAAGTCGAGTTAAACCCCGCGCTGAGAATAAAAGAAGAGCTTTTGTGCGGTTATTTCTTTTTATTCTACGGAGTAAGAGGATCTACTAGGAGGAGGATTTTATATACGTAAAAACAGAAGGGGGGAAAGTTGAGAATATAAAAAGCCTATTTGAATGTGAAAGTAAGTAAGAGAATAGATAGAGCCAGAGGGGAGGAGGAGAAGAGGTCAAGAGGACTGAGAGTAAAAAGCACAAGGTCACTATGGAGGAAATCTGAACGAGTCTTATGAAAGCATTCCGTATTGGAAACGTTTAGACGCCTTCTTCTTTCTTCTTCTGTTCTCCTATTTCCTCATTCTGCTTTCGTCTCAGAATCTATCTGATAAGTCAGTGAGAAACGAAGACGAATGTATCGGACATCAGTTTGCCAAGACATTTTATCAATGGGGAGAGAGAGGATCAGCAGCAGCAGCAGCCTCTTTTAGCACTTACTACAAATACTCGGAAACTGGTTCAAGGATGGGAAGAGTATTGGTCGGAATAATGAAGATTTAATCGACTAAAATAAAGGATTTCCCTTGTTTTGCTGCCGGATAAATCCTCCGCCCTTCAAGGCAACATTTGGAAGTGACCTATTAAAGGGAGAGGAGCTGAGCTGACATGCTTAAGACGGCGACAGCCCTGAAGGTCGACAACATCGTTCTTTTTTTTGGAATACGCATCCAAGACGCACAACATGCTGAAAAGGAAGGAGGAAGTCTTAGACATACAGTAAGGGGGATATAAGCAACCTCGGGAAGGTATAATGGGCTCCAGGCCCCCTTTTAAAAGGAGTTGTGAGGGCCACAAAACTGCTCTCTTATGCATGATACTACTACATCTACAGTTGTGGAAGGAGCTGAAACGGATATGCAATACACATGCTCCAGAGATATGTTTCCAAACAGTTGTGTGCTCAGCTAATTAAGTCAGGAGACTGAGCAAGTAATTGCTTAATGCAGCCTTAATTGGTGGTGCATACATTAACACAGCAGCAGAAGAGATGCTCTGGGAAGAAGAAGAAGAAGGAGAGATAGGAGGATGCAAAAACTCTAGTGTGGTAATCCACTCAAGCGGAAACGCTGAAGGAGAGATCTCGTACATGATAAATTGTCCTTGCTTAATTCAATTTTGTGTCCACTCAGATCCCGTTTTTCATCCTCTGAATCCGCGCGTTTGGGCCTCTTTCAAAGTAAGCACCTCTCACATTCTGCTGACGATACCAAAGCCTCTTTTTTCTATATTTCTCTTTGATCAAGAGAGATACAACTACGATCCACTTGTATCCAACTTGCAGCTCAGTCAGCAAATATAACTTGGATAGGAAAACAACTTCAGCTGTTGTGCAGAAAACCCACTTGAGTTGGCTTGAGTTAGCAGCAGCTACCTCTTTTATTGCTGCTCAGTGCATGACTGCCTCAGCCGGCTTGTTTGTTTGTGAAATAAATAGACAGCGAGTCAACAACAAACAAGACAAGGCCGCCGTTTGCACGGATTCCGTTATATCAGACTGCACCAGTGCAGCCAGACTCAGCTCTCGCTGTGTTTCTTTCTTCTTCTTCTCTCTCCGGAGCCCATAGTGCTTAATGAGGGGGATCGAAATGAGGAGAAAAGGGGAAGAAATCTCTTTTCTTCTTCCTCGTCCACAAAACCTCTCGCTTGGATTAGCCAACAGAGAAGTCAATGTGCAAGTACAAAAAGTTTCCTTCTTAGAACACGACTTAATTTAGCTTCTTTCCAGACTGTTCGATGCAGTGAAATAAAAAGGGTCATTTAGAAAGCTGTTTCCTTGTCCATCATCGTCTTCCTTTTGTTTTACGACTGAAAGTGAGGAGGTTGTAAAAGAATGGAAATCATATTGGCAGCGAAGAAGACAATTAGGTCAGCAGATGTGGTTATAGTGCACGCATATAGCAGGAATTGGCACACAGTGGCACCCTCTAGACCACAGTGGAATGTGTTTATTATGCGAATCATCATCTCCTTCCCCTCGCTGCTGCTGCCACATTTGCATGCATAATCACCTTGCCTTACATAGCTGCTGCTGTTGTTCTTGTTTCGACACGAACCGCAACGAAACCACTCCTCAGTCCTCACACATACTTCATATAAATAAATTTAGCCTACAAACCTACTTGATGAGCTGGCAGATGTGTAGGGATGCTAAAGTAATCATCTTAATGAATAGATATCATTATTATTTGCATATTTATAGCAGCCCTATTCACGTTGTTGATCTACCCGCAGCTGTTGAAAAAGATGAAGTTTCTTACTAAACTCTTAAGTTTCGCTTAGCTTTTCTTCCCCATTCCTTTTACTCTCTCTCTCTCTCCCTTCCCGTGCCATTTCTATTTAATTCCCGCCTGCATATCTCAGTATCTCAGCTCTGATTGACTTAATTATGTTTCCTCTTCTCAGTCTTTAGCCCTCACTCAAGCCTTGAAGATGTTGCCTCTCGGTCCCCCATCTACAAAACGACTCACTCCTCCTTTCACTAATTCCAAGTTGCCCGTTTCTAGTGTTATGAGCCGGGGCAGCCTACTCACGAATTCTCCTCTCACCCTCTTGCCCAAACATGCCACTAGTACTACGATCGTAGTAGTAATTTTGAGCCTCTTGAACACTTTGCATGCTGCCAGTACAAGGAAAGAGGAGGGTTTTCTTAAACTTCCTCCTTCCTTATGTAGTAATAATAATACAACTTCCTCTATCTTGTTTCCTTCCTTCCTTCCCCTTTTTGCAAGGGTAATTTTACACGGGGAAAAATATGACTCAAAGTGGGTCAGTAGCAAGCAGTTTGTGAATCTTAATGGAAGGAAAACAGGCTGAAAAATTGCTTCTTGTCTTTTCAACGAAAACATTTGGATGTTTTTGCTCAGCGGCATGTGTTTATGATATGCATAGAGAACGACGACCTCTTGCCATAAAAGGGGGACGAAACGGGCTTTAAAAGAGGAATGTTTCGCATATGACATGGCTAATTTGCTCCTCCTCCTTCTCCAGGAAACTGACCTTGCCCTCGTTTGTTGCTGGCCTTAAAGTGATATCCAGAGGATTTTCTCTCTCACTCTTTTTGGAGTGTGGCCAAGGCTATCCTTCGTTAAAATATCCCTCCATTTGAGCGGAAAAAGTGTTACAACCCGAGTTGGCATCACCTCCAGAAGAAGAAGAAGAAGAAGAAGAAGACATCTCGCCGTTTTAAGGGGACAGAAGGGAGGGGAAGAAGAAATGACACTTTACCTATTTATGATGACATCGAATCGGTTGTTTCGTTATCTGGAAAAGATTAAAGTCTTAAACCATTTTATGGCAGATAAATCTGAAAGAACAATCCTCCCCAATTTGGACTTTCGTCAAAGATGTTTTGTTATTTTATCTCTCTCTTATTCTTATAATTCTTGCGGGAAAGTTTTGTTCTGAATCTAGGGCGTGTTTGTTTAATTAAAAGGAAAACTTTCAGCGTGGAAGAAGAATAAGAAATTTTTGCAAAGTATTTTCTCATTCCAGTTCATTAATAAAACGGTTGAAGAAGTGAATGACATTTGAGATAAATCAATAAGACCGATATAACATTAGAAGTATTACGTTCATTTCTGCCTCTAATCTACTCGATTTACTCCCTCGATCCCAGGAAATGGATCTGTCGATAAAATTGCTCTATTATAAAGTTGCTGCAAAAACAGCGAGACAAATCGCAGCTCTTTACAAGCCTTTTTGCCATTTGTCGGTATTTTTATTATTATTTGTCGCGTGCAATTGAGTCATTTTTGCAATTTCCGAAAGACAGGATTGAACAATCTTTCAAGTCTGGAAACCTTGAACGTTGAAAATAATATATTTCATATATATACTTTTTGTTCTTCTTGAAGCTGCTCTTAATGAGCTGCTCTATCAGCAGATTTATCATGGAAAGGGTTGCCAGAGTAAGGAGAATTCGTACTAAAGGACAAGTTAGCTCCCCAATTAGTTGCAGCCATCAGGCACCCCTCAATGGTGCTCGTAATAAAAGGCCCCTACTTCTCATTTTTACCATGGCAAAAAGCTCAGCATAGCCTTGAAGGTCTCTTTTTTGGCCTTCCTTCTTCCTCTTCCGTAAATACAGCGTTTGGCCTTGTGTGCATTATTATATAACTACTACAACCATTATATATCACAGCAGCCTCGTATTGTTGTTGTTGTTGCTCCCCACTCCTCTCGAGTCTTGCAGCCAACTTGACAGAAGAAACTTTTCAGCTGAGTCGTATGGATCATATACCAAAAGCACTCTGAAAGCTGTATTATATAGGTTTTAAAATAAGAGATGATTTTAATAAAAGTATAACCTCCGTATATAAACCGAGCATTGGTTTCCGATATATTCCTCATATATAAACCATAAGTCGAGCCTCCTCTGCGTATGCTCCTCTCTTGGGTTGTTTAAATAGAGCATGCCCTGCTATCGGATTTTAAAGAGGTTACCACGAGGCAAAAGATCTGCCATTGTTTTCTTGAGGGTTGGACGAGGAGAACCTTGAAAAGTACAAGAGGAGTCCGGAAATGTGTCTGCTCCAGGTAGAAGAAGAGAGAAGAAGAAGAAGTGTAACTTTCTGAATATGACGGAACTCAAGAGATCAGCGGCGGGGATAACTAACTTATTCTACGACGAAAGTTTGTCCATCGTACGATTATTATGAATGTTTAACTAATAGTAACAGTAGTTAGTACTAATGCTTTCATAGCCAGCCCGGAAACTTAAGAAATCACACATCTTTTAGTATGATTTTGCCTTTCAGACACCTTTCACTCTGTCCATGTATGCCTTGAGAGCCCTCCACTGACTTGAGCACAAAACTGATCGCCGCCATGTCTCGTCTTTCGCCGAAAAAAGTTTCTAAAAGGTATATCCTAGGCGAAGAATGGAAGAGTGAGAGGAGGAGGAAGCTACTTTGCGAAGAAAGAAAGATCTTCTTCTGTCCGTCAGTATTGTAATACAGACGACGAGAAAAGTGTTAGACGTGATTGAATGTCTTCAAGGACAGCAGAAGAAAGTTTGTTCCGCCAATAGCCTTTGTTGATTGTATTCTAAACACCCTTAAAGCCTTAAAGAGACGTACAAAAGCATGCCTTAATGTATTCAATGGAGACTAACTCGAGCAACATCCTCTCAGTCAAATTACTGCATATCTCCAGGTTCGTGCCAATCGAATTTTCATGCAAAGAGTAATGTTGACATTATCTTCAAAGGAGGAGGAGACAGTTTCTGAATATAAATGCCAGTCTAGAATTCTTCAAAGCATTCTATCATGAAAGAAACTGGGCAGCTTGAAAAATGCAACGTTCACGAAATAGCATCAAAGAAAAGCATCATTTTCGATATCAATCTTCACTTTTTTCGACGTGCAAAAAGGAAAACTTTCGCTCTAAATCACACTGCATCAGAAAGGGATCATCATCTATTTGGGGATTTACAGGGTTGCTGTAAATACAACTGCTAATCCGGGCTAAATCAAGATATTAACCTTGAACTTTTGCGCTGAACAGCGTCCCTGAAATGAGATTGAACTGCCGCTGGCTGCACTCTTTATTTACTCTAGCCTATTGTTATACCAGGCGAGCAAAATGCGAAATAAATAAAAGTTTTGACCTCATATGGCGCTTGCCAAAAGTAGAACTTGTAATCTGCGGCTATAAAACCAATGAAACGACCTTATTTGCGGAGGTTATATCTTCGGAGCAAGTCTATTTAACCCAACTTTTCTTGTCAAGGCCATCAGCGTTATTTGTTCTTTTCCCCCGATCATTGCCAGCGGCGTGTACTTGTCCCGCACCTCCTTCAAATGAATCACAAAAAGGATTGGTAACCCTGAGGCAAACCCCATTAGAGATGTTCTTAACGACCGTCGATAAAAAGAGCTTCTTTCTTCTCCGTTGTTGGCGCGCTCATGCCATTTTCGCGAGCCAATCAACATATTCTCCAATTTCGTGCGATGCGACACGCTTGATCAAAGGAGCGGAGAGGTGGGTTTCATGAACTATTAAAGTGTTAGAGTGCCTTATAAGTAACTCAGCTCTGACTTCTTCTACTTTCTCTCTGGAGGCGTGAGACTGACCGTGAATAATCTTCTGAACGCGTGGTTTCGAGAGCTTCTTCTTCCTTTTGGGCACAAAGAAGGTCTGGAATTTAATATCTCTCTTTCTGGAGTCATGAAAGACATTCTCTCTCCGCTGCTTTCTCTAACGGCCATGGTATAACAACGCTCAGATGGAGTGAAAGGGAATTTCGTTCTGCCAGATTTATAAAAATAAATGACGGGTATTTTCTCTGCTGCAAATGACTTTAGAGAGGAGGGCAAAATGGATGTCTGTATACAGTACGAGTTGAAAACTTTTTCGCTAAGACCAGCCTCGGTTTGAACTTTTAAGGGACGGAGAAAAGTTGTCTAGCGAAAGTCTAGCTAATGTCGAATGTATACATAAAATTGAATTATAAAAATGCATACATTCAGGGGAAAACTTCGTGTTTTAAAGTCCCAAGAAAGCAGTCAGAGTTCATTATTTGACAGAGCTGCGGCAAAACAGAGAATCAGAAACGTGAAACTAATAATATATTGTGCGCTTCTTCCTCCCGTTGTCCATTCGTCTTTGAACCCAATTTCCTGCAGCTGGCTCCCAAATAATATTCTTTATTTATTGCATATTTGTTGGCCCAAGAGAAAGAGAGCCATAAATTGCTTAGGGTACCTGAACATCCATTTGACCAGAAGCACCCGCCCACCCACATTTCGTCCCCAGCTTTGCCTACAGGCAAAAAAGAGGAGCTACCATAGATTTTTCTTCCCAGATTCTCTTTTTCTTCTTCTTCTTTCCCCGCTTTGAGTGATCTACTGCAAAAAGAACCGGTGAAAAAGAAACAAAAGTAGTCTGGAAACAGCCAAGGACAAAAACCGTGGACAGATGCTCAGGTAGTACAAAAAGAGAGCATTAGACTGATTCAGGAGTCTCTGGAGGATAGATACGACACATGTGCGGTCGTCGACAAAGAAAGAAATTGGAAAGAACAAATGGGCCCGCTTAACATTGATCCACGCAATCGTCGATGAGATTCTTCTCCCAAGGCCGGCCGAGTATTCTTCCACTTCTTGACGTATCGCCTCCAGAGAGCAAACAATCCTCGCTCCTCGCTTGTTCGGGGAGAGCCGTCAAAGATATTACGGACGGGGTTTGTTTCAGCGAGAAATGCCAGGCGACCCGACTATTTAGAGTGGTGTGGTTTATATTGCTCTGTTGTTAAAATCCTTCTTGTCGGGTGGAACTGTCAGAGGCCCTTCCGCACCTCACAGGCTGGTAGGCAGGCCAAGATATATGGGCGAAAATACTTGGCCGGAAATGCATAATGCCGCCGCCGAGCAGTGCGAGAAATATGTGAAGATGTGTGTCAGGGGTCCAATCCCTCTCCCATTGTCTGCTCTCAGCTCATATTACAAGCACTTAAATGAGACGACGTCTTCTGGGAGCCCTTTGTTGTTATGGGTAACAGCCTCTTTTAGCCTCTTGGAGCACCACTTTTTGCCTTTTTCTGCGTCTAGTGGCATAATGTTTGTGGCTTCTTGCCTAACGATGTGTTACCACCGCACAACACTTTGAGACCTTCTTTCCAGGGCACAAAAACTGTTTCCTTGTAACCCTTCTTTTCATCAACTGCGTCAGTCATTGTTTTCCACAATCATTCATTGCGACAAAAAGAACTGAAAGTAGTTCAAGAGGAGAATGAACAAGCAATGAGGCAGCAGCCACCGACATAACACACATGGGCCATTGCGTCCAAGTCCAACAAGCCAAATCCCGAGAGAGAGGCAGCTCAGCTGTTGTGATTCTCCTTGGCATTGGACAGTCCATTTAAACACCACAAACACTGCTTTTAAAGAGTTAACTTTGTTGTCGTTGTTGTTGTGGGACTCCAAGTTAGATCTTGCTGTCAGTCTTTGTCATCTCTCTCAACAGTAGACAAATCTTAAGGTTCCATTCTCTTCACTTTCTTTTTGGCCTATTTCGTGAGGAAGACTCACAAGAAGAAAGGGAAGGGGAAGGGAATGCAAGGAGACAAATTGAATCACGGCAACATACAACATACAATTCTAGAGAATAAACAAACTGAGGCCAGACCCCGTAACATAAATTTTAGAATAATTTAATCCGCTCTGCTGGTGTGTCTCTTTTGTGATCTAGGCCTTCTTTGACTTGTCAAGGCTTTCTTCCACTGTCGTCCTTCTTGCTGTCATGAAATAAGGGGAACATCGCCTTGAGAGCGAGAAAAAGTTGCTTCCTTGAGCGTGTTATGAAACGAGGACAAAAGTATGAGAAGATCAACTTTGGACGTTTTGGAAGGATAAGCGACGAAAACGCTTTGCATGGCAAGAGAGTGTTTAAGGACAATGGAAGGGATGACTTTGGCACGTTACTGACTGTATTATGTTGTGTTTACTTGAATAAAAACCCAGCATAGCATGTAGCTCATCTATTCTATTGCATAGATGTGTTAGTGATTATATAAAGGTTAGAACACTAGCCTTGTCATCCCTGACCCTAGGCACTGGATATTTTGGTGCCAAATTACAAACTTTTTGAGTGGCACAATCTTGAATAAAATGGAGACGCCAGATAGCATATTTTAATACTTTCTTCTTCTTCTTCCCTTGTTCAACTAAAAAAGGTGTCGAAATGCAACTTAATCTCGCTTGAAAAAGTTTTGTTCATTTTGTAAAACGTTCTGCATTGCTCAACATCATTTTGAATACGTTTAGAAAACTTTTTTCTCCCACTTTTAAAGGGGACCTTGATCTCAAGCATCGTTTGTATGCAAGGCAGTTGAAGAGTACGATTCCTTAAATTGCTGTAAATATGTTTTTAATATCAAAAACTTCTTGCAAAAAGCATTTTGTAAAACGTACCCCTTGCCCATTTTTGTTTTCGTTGTATTTTCCTTCTCATGCGCCAGTGAATTAAATAAAAGCAAGGAAAAGTGCACTCGGCTAGCTGAGGCGACGGTCGGTCCCGATTTCTTCATCCAAAAATAATACAAATATTCTAATCTTCTTCTCCAGTTGAGCGTGAATCTGGAGGCGACAAAAACACACTCCAAAACCAAAGTCGACGTTCGCTCCATATCGCGATTGAAAAGCACAAATGGAAGGAGAAAGGCTAATTATGCAGTTCGAGAGAGAGAGAGAGAGAGAGCTTTGAGCGTGTTTGGAATAGAAGAGAGGAGTTTTCCTCTCTCGATCGAATGCGCTAAAGTCGTTCGCGTTCGGTTTTAATTTTCGAAATGTCAATTTTAAATAAGCTTTTACTTTAATCAATGGGAAGCGACGGCACATGGAAGAACGAGGACATTACCGACTGCTGGTGTTTGAATAAGTATTTTAGATCTCCTCCAAGATGTAGTAGTATGATGGAAGAAGGCAGTTTTATCGTGTATCAGACGAGGAGGAAAGAGAAAGCATGAGAGAGCCCTAAATTATTCTTTTGAAAGAGACGAAAAAGGGCTTACATCATGCTACTGCGAGGGAGGAGGAGGACTAAAATGAGTCTACTCGAGCGTAAAGTAAAACAGCTCATTTTTGTGTCATGAAAGACATTAGAGTCCCTTTCACAAACTCTTTGACAGAGTGTGATGATGATTCCTCCTCCGCACAAAAGGGACTCTTGATGCGGCCAAATAATGCCCGCTCATTTTTTGACAAAACCGATCCTTACAAGGAAAATTACATGTCGTTATTTCGGTGCTGTCGGCGCACACCTCAGCCCAGGAATTTATAATGAGTAGGCTTTTTTGCCCTGGAGAACAACCCACTTTTGCTCCCTAAGGTTGGCCTCGCAGTTGATGCCGAGCAGAGAAAGAAAGAAAGGGATTTTCTCCAACTACTTTCAAGAGAAGTCCTGAGGTGATGATGGTAATAATGATGCTCTTTGCACTTTGCCACTTGGAGGAGGAGGGAAGAATCTCCCTTTCCCATTTTCTCCATTATGGCTGTATTATGATACATAAAACTCTGTCTGAAAAGAAGACTTTTTTGCATCTCGTTTTATGTTGACACGCGCGTTTCCCTTTGAAAAATTGAACCGTGGAAAATGTGGGCCGAAAAACAATTTGAAAACCGGGTCGCACGGAGCTTCTCCATTGATCAAAAACTATCTCCAGGCCAATCAGAGCCATCGCCTCAGTCCACCGGGGCTTTGTATGATATGCTGGCTGGTAGTGAAACCATCCTTGACCAGATTTAAACCGAAGATTTCTTCTTCCTTTTCTTCCCCCTTGAAACCTCCAACGCAACGAACCGGAAACGTCACGAAGCGAGGGGCAGGAGGATCAGGGATGCCACTTTCTTATATATACACAGTCTTATACACCTCTAATGTAAAGTAAAATTTCGTGTTTAAAGATACACTGTCAACCCTATTACTCCCCAAGGGCAACAAACCACCATACGTTGGCTGTATCTTCTCTTGTACTTGGGTGAGGCACAAAAAGTGAAAATAAATCTCCTTCCTTTCCTTCTCTCTTTTTGTTTCTCGCGTGAGGGAAAGAGAGAAAGAAAGATATCCTCGCTTGACCCATATCACAAATCTCGATCGGCGCCGCGAGTTGGAACGACGGAGAAAGAAGGAAAGAACACAAGATTCCAATGTTACGTTTCTGCTCTCCCGGTTTTCGACGCAAAGAAAACAGCTTATACATGGAGAAGACCAGGGCCTTTCATTTTGATATGTAGAAGCTATATAGCAATATAATGCTTTAAAAAGTATACTCAATAAATGTCATATTTGCATTAAAAATAAAAACGAAAAAGACCAATCTGACCATCTCTGATGGCAATCTAACATAAGTTTACGATTTGATGCAGCAGCCAATTCAAGACATTTTATTCAGCTTCTTCTTCTTCTCGTCTGCGGTCGTTTGCCACGAAGACGAAAAAAATCCTCTCACTGTCCACTGCTGCCACTGAACGAAGAAGAGGAGGAGGCCCCATTGTAAACTTTATATTTTTCGCAGTGTGGTCGCCATCTTTTGTATATAATAACCCAGCAATGGGATAAAATTGCCCAACCAAGAACGAGATGGAACATTCTACACGACATATACGAGGAGGAGGACAACATGCATTGAACATACCATGATACACTCGCCGCTGTATTGCTATTTTCCCGTCGAATAAGCCAGCACAAAAGGACGTTGCTGGGAGAAAGAAGCCTCTCCCGACTGGACTTCGTGGCTTTACAATGTAATTTAACTCCAGACAGTAGTTTGGTCGGGTTAAATGAGACAAGATTCATGACCGTGTAATAAACGTAACAACACAAGGCTGCAGTGGCAGCCAAAAAGCATTTCAAGGTTGCGTGTTTTTGGCTATGATTATGATTCAGAATTTTACTTTCCACTCCTCCTTCTCCCGACGGAGAAAGAGGATGAAGCCATAAATTCTAATTCGAGCCTACAGCAAGATTATAAGGCTTGAAATCTGCTTCGAGAGCATTTAAATACGCTAAAAAGTATCTGGCCTTGACTAGATTTCTGCTGAGACCAGCAAATTGTGTCCACAATTAATTTAGTCGCTTTCGTATTTTGTAGGCGGGTGTAAAACGTCGCTTACAATTTGAGCCGTCATTCATTTCCAAACTTGGACGATGACAAACAGATCATACTTTTTCTTCTCTTTCTTCTTCTTTCTTCAGCCCGTGGCCTCGTTCTCAAAAATTATTTCTGTTGTTTTTGCCTCGGCCTCGTTACTTAAAAAGTTTGCTCTTCGCAAGAAGAAGACGCGGAGTAATACATCTCTCTACCAGAGCAAACACAAGGCTTTTTAGACGGACAGACAACAATGTTAGGGATGCCAGTGGCAATATTGTTGGATTTATCACTTTTGAAATGATACTATGAACTTGTAATATTTCATTTGATATGGCATCCCTTGGATGAAGAGAACTTGGAGTGGTGGAAAGAAGTCATCCGTCGGGATCCGCTTCCATGGGAAGATGGACGGTTCAGGGTTGCCAGTTTGTGTTAGGCTTGTAATAAATATATTGGCATTTGGAAACCCATTCCGCCAAGGTTAGATCCTCCCTGAAGGCCAGAAAGTTTTGTTTTGTTTTGTGTGTGTAACCAGTCGGATGTATCGAGGAAGAGACGAAAGTGACGCAAACTTTGTTTTCTGTGACCCTCATATTTGGGATCTTAGTCATATTTGAAATCTTGTTTAAGTTATTTCAACGGCCTTGGAAGCAACAGAACAATATGAAAAATGATGCTCATGTTACAAGTCACAATAAGTTCTCAAATTAACCATCTCTCTTCTCTTTCTTCTTCTTCCAGGAAAGCAACTCGATCGCCTCTTCTGTTGACAAACAGCAACAAAAACTCCAACTTTCTCATCATCAATATTACTCGCGAGTCCTTTTTTGCCAACCTCAAGAAAGGTCTTTTTTTGTCTGCATGAAGAAATATTCCTGCCTGTGCTGAAATCCGCTTATGGTTCAGCCTCTGAAGGGCGAGCAAGAGGAGGAGCCCCACGGGATTACACAGACTTGTGTCGTCGTCCTCGTCTGACACTGATGGAACTGCTGAGTAAACCACTCAGAGCGGAAGAAGACTACGGAAAGCGTGCATTAACATCAATCATCCATCAATAAATCAGAGCTACGGAAAGCCCGACGTTGCTATTGTGCCCGGGCGCAATCACTCAAACACGACCGCAAGGAGTAAGTCGACCTTGAAATCAACCAATGACTTCTGAGGGTTAAAAAAGTCCAACCGCAGACGACTTTCTTTCATCAGAGGACAAAAATTGGATGAGTTTAAGGTGTCACTTTTGAGTAGTAGTGGAGAGGGGATCACCGTTCTATATTCCCAGGGGACTCACTGGGCCTTCCGTCGACAGTGCCAAGTCAGAAATTGGAATGAAGACGGTCCTCCTGTCGGACTAAATCCCTCGTATAATACTTGCAGCAGACCGCCCTGTTCTTTCTTCTAATGTAATACAGCCGTGAGGTAAGAAGAAAGAACTTTGAGTGATTGCAAGGTCTGGACAAGACAGACACTTTCATTCTCTCTCTCTCTTCTTGGCTTTTACAGTCGTCGTGATGATGGAGATCTACTTACGGACCTGCCAGAGAGATAAGTGACGAGAACGAAGAAAAGACTTTTAAAACGCAGGCCTAGCTGGAGTAAAGACGCCGTGCACAATTTGACGGATTGAAGGCCTCACTCGCGCCGCTGAAAGAGATTTGACGGATGCACTGAAAAACAAGTCAAGAACGGATTAGGAGAACGAAAAAGGGGAAATAAATGTGGACGATATGAATGGAACGACAGTTGCAAATGGAGGCGGGGCCTCGCCACAGGTGGGCGCAGGGGGCGCTCGACGGCAGGCGCCAAAGCCTCCAGCACCCAAGAGGCACTCTGCAGACTGGGCCGCTGTGGCTAGCCAGGAAGCCGCCATGGCAGCCAGCGTCCAGCAAAGAAAGTCCTCCGGCGGGTTTGTTGGCACTAATCAGACGAGGCAAGGTCAGATGCAAGGTCAAGGTGGTGGGCAGACCAAGGCCAGTCCTCAATTGGTGCCGAGGGTCATGCCAGGGGGAGGAGGAGGAGGAGGTGGCGCTACTGCGACACTGCATATCCCACCTCACCACCCGCTGTACAACAGCTTCAAGAAGGCGGCGGGGAAGTCTGGTGCAACTGGCAGCCCTGGCCAAAACGCCCCAGCTGTGCTGAAGATTGACCTGTCCCAGTACCCAGCTCACACCCACCAACAGCTCATACAGCACTATCAGCACCAGCTGCAGCTGAGTCAGCAACATCATCACCATGTGCAACAGCAGCAGCATCAACCCAATCACCACCATCACCACCACCATCAGCAGCAGCAGAGCCACCATCTGCGTGACCTCAGCCAGGGCTCCTGCGACACCACCCCGGCCACCCCTGAGAGCCTCATCGGCTCCTCCAGCCTGGTGTGCAGCGGCGAGGAGGACTCCACCAGTGCCATGATACACCACCACCAGCATCACGGACACCACGGACACCTTCACCACCACCATAATCAGCATCATGCTCACCAGATGACGTCGTCGTCGTCGCACAACGGGTCGACCGTGGCGCCGTCGCCGTCGCTGTCCTCGACGTGCCAGTTCGGCGCGCCGTCCACGCCGCTCATTCAGCAGACGGACAACCTCATTGAGGAGGTGACCACGCCCGTGCCGCAGTGCACCAACCGGGGGCAGAACAACGGACACACCTCCTCCACGCCCAACTCCACGTCCGAGTCGTCGACGCGGAGTCCGCCGATCTCACCGCCGTCCATCTTGTCCTCCCTGGACGACGGGTCGTTCTCCTCCCCGCTCGTGGTGGAGGTCCACTCTTCAAGCACTGACTGCAGCCCGCAGCCCATGTTTGAGACCGGCTTGTACGACACCATTCGGCGGAGGGAGGTCAGCAATAATAATGAAACCGGCACCATTCGACGGAGTAAGAAGCATGCGGCGTCGCCAGACAAGAATGGCACGCTCAAGAGGAACTCGTCTAAGCAACAACAGCAGCACTTGGACCAGCAAGGGCAAGGCATCTACGCTTCATTGTACCCACAGATGAAGCCCCCGCCGGACTACTCTCGCATCGGCAGCGTCGCCAGCAATAGCAACAACAACAATAACAACAACAACACCTCCTGTTCCAACAGCATCTACTCTACGGTAGCGCTGTCCACACCAGATTCGGCCAAGTCGTTTTCACTGAATGGCAACCCTGGTGTGGTGATTGCCTCAGCCACCGGCACCCCGCTGCCGCCGCCCCCTCCGCCTCTGTCCGGGGCCACGACGACCACGACATCGTTCAACTCAGGGCGACAACAACAACAACAGACTGACAAAGTGGCCTGCGATCAGCAGATGATAGAAGGTAAAGTTTGATTTGACCGTAACAGATGTTGCAACGAGTAATTCCTGAAAGTAAATCTGGGCCTAGTAACAATGTTCGATGTCTGCCAGTCTGGTGTTTGTCTTGCACAATAAAGAAAGTCTCGTCATCAATCTGATATTGATCGAACGGTGAAATTTCCGTCTGGAGCCAACTTCAGGGTGGAGGAAGGAAACCCTTCCTTTTCTTTCTTCCCGTGTGTGTGTCAGATGTTGCCACTCATAGGAAGAAAGGCCTTCTTTCTTCTTCTTTTCGTCCCTTCCTTCACTGTCGGCACAAACAAACACAAAGAAGAAGGGAAAATATCCAATATCCGTCGTCAGGGTAAACGATACTTCTTTTTCTTCTTCTTTCCAAACTCGTCTCCAGCTGCTTCAAACAAACGTATACGAGTAAGGGGACGTGGGTGAGAAGAAAGAAAGAGAGCCATCATCTGAAAAATACACTAGACTGGCGATAGACTTTCAGCATTAGAATACCTTTGGGGAAGAAAAACCATTTCCCCCTTTTGTGGCATCATTTTGGCCAGTGGCAAAAACGACGATTGAGACTTCTAAGCTCGCAGCCGTCGACGGAATATTTTATCCCTTGTTGAAAAGAGCCGCAGAATTGCGTATAATAGCCAGACAGTAAAAACGAGAAAGAAAAGGTAAAATGTTGTCTGCTGACAATGCCGAAAACTCTCTTTCCCATTTCATATCTCTCTTGGCAAAACGACCAGTTAGATCCATGATATCTAAGCCATATTGTCAAATTAGGTCCAGGCAATAATTTCATTTCTCGCTTTAGGTTCCAAGCCGAACAGCGGTAGCAACAACCACTCTTCACCAAGGACGCTTCCAAAGCAATCCTGCTCTGATTACGGCTTGGGAGGGGCGTCCAATGGGCATGCCTATGTCCACTCGACGCCCATCTACGCCACGGTGGGCAGGGGCAGTAAGGGACGCAGTGGTGGGGGTGGTAGTAATGGTGGCAGCACCAAGGCCTCGCCCATGATCAGAACAAGGCATCAGAACCATTCGGTGGATGGTAAGGCATAACCTTTGCTTATCTTAATGAAAAGTGCATTTATCTCTTTGCAGCTTCGGTGCTTTCGTCGAGAATCAACTCCAACCTGACTGGCAACCGCCTTTACAGCACTCGCAGCCAGGATTTGCAGGCTGAGCAGATGGCCCAGATGCAACAGGAACGACTCTACAGCACACGGAGCCAAGACTTGCCCCTAGGTGAGATACAGTTAAATATGCTCCAGCAAATGCTCACTCAACTTATTACAGGAGATGTTCACGGGCTGAGCAGGAACAATCGCAGTGTTGATCTTCTGCTCACCATAGACTCGCCTCCACCGCCGAACCCTCCGCCTCTAATCGGGAGACCTAATCTGGTCAACGGGAGTGTTAGTCGACCCCATGCGGCAACCCTGCCGCCAAGTATCGGTGCTAGAAGTTACAGTAACATCAAACGGTGAGTGCGCGACCTTCAGCATAAAAGAGACCTTCACCGAACGTTCATTTCAGGTGCAATGAGATCATGTCGTCCCCGAGCAATCTGTCCTCATCAACATCATCTTCGTCGTCGTCATCCCCGGCCACATCCGACAACGAGGACGAGACGGACAGAGCTGCCAAGAACAGCAATGAGGCCGAGGAGCGGCGGAAGATGCTCTCCACAACTACTAACGGACGGCTCAAACTCTTCTCCAAGACCAAGTCCAACTCCAACTTTGTGTCCACGTCCACATCGGAGGCCAACAACACGTCCGGCAGCACGGCCACGAAGAAGCGACAGCCGTTCACCATCGAAGGCGCGCTCAACGCGCTGAAGAGGCGAAACCGGCGCAAGGAGAGCAACAAGGCGACCAGGGACCCGCAGATCACCATCGAGCAGGAGCCCATGCCGCTACCTCCGCTGCCGCGGGCGCACGTCGGGGAGGATAAGAGCGATTTGCCGGCACAGCTGGCTGCCAAGCTGAGGGTTGGCGACTCGTCCGCTACCAGTCAATCCGAGCTGGGTAGCAGTGAGCAAAGCGGGCTCAACCATCACGGGCAGACGCCTCAGCTGCCAGACCTGGATGAGCAGAAGCCCATGCTGCCTGAGAAGGGCAATAAGCAGCGCAAGGAGCAGCAGGTGGGTGGTCATAGACCTCTTAAATACGCCTGTCTAAGCAGGTTTCTTGTTAGTTTTATAACTCCTTGGCGGATTATTATGATTAGTGCTCAGGGTTAATCGCATTATCAAAGTGCTTTTTCTTCTCTCCGGTCTGGTTCATGTCGGCAGCATTAATGCTCTTAGTTTGCTTGTTTCTTTCACCGAGGGATTTAACCCTCCTCCTCCTATTGTCAGAGCCACTGCCGACCAAAAAAGTTATAAACTGAGTAAACTTTTCCTCCCTCTTGTTTTTATCCTGTGGTATTTTTGTAGCCTTTGCGTAATAAATCTCCTTTCATTTTGCGCCAACGACACACAACAAGTTTTAAGGTCGCCTCCTTGTTTGCACTTTAAAGCCCGGCAACACTTTTTGCTCAGCGTCCCCCCAAAGAGGGCCCTTTGCTACGGCAGCAAAAACTTTAACCAATTCGTCCAAAACTAACATATATACACGCAGGACGGTGTATATGAGCTTTAAAACCCCGATGCTAGTGCCAAATAGAGAAAAAGTGGAGCCAATTTTCTCCAAATAGAGAAATGAGAGTCTAAACATTTGTCGTGCCCAGGAAGATGAACGACAACGATTGAAGGGAAGCTGATGTTTTGCACCTTTAAGGCCTATCCAGCTAAAGTACAATACATCGAGCTAGTTGTGATCATATATTTCGTAAGGAGTGTTTTTTCAGACTTTAGTGGCACAAGGGCTTTAAAGCATTGTGTCCATTTTCATCAATCAAGTACTCGACGCGTCAAACAAAGACATCGATCAGGGTTGAATGTCATATAGACTGCTTCTAACATGCCTTTTATTTTCTCTTCTATTGTTTATCAAATTGGCATCCCTGTGGTGAGTTCCAAAAGTGGATTATGTTGCTCCAATGAAGCGACTTATTTTTCTTATATTTTTCTTATCTAGCACGTACACATTGCCCTATCGTCTGACCTTGCCTCAATAAAGCAGGCTGGACAGAGAGAGAAGAAAGAACTTTTGTGTGTACCGACAATTTTCCTTTTCTCAGATTGCCTGTTTACATTGCGAGATATGTGGATTGGCCAGGAAGCAGGAAGTACTTCATCGAACGAGTGGCAGGAGCAATAATGGCCTTTGTATAATATTAAAGGCCATTCAAAGTTGTTTTTCCCCTCTTTTTAATCTGTCAAACCGAATTTCTCTCAGCATTTTTGAACGGGTGAGAAAAAGCAAGACTGTCGCATCCATCACTTCAAATTGTCGTCGCCTTGCTTTCTTTTCCCTTTTTTGTGCAAAGTGTTTTGCATTGAATAGGGATAAAAGGAAGGAAAAAGAAAATTCATGCGTTCTGTATATTGTCTGCAGGGATGCCACTTTAAACTGGCTATGCAACAGGCAACCCTGACAGAGCAACGACCGGGGAGAGAGAAAAAAGGCATGAATCAAGGCAGCAAAAACGCGTCTTCTTTTTCCAAAGCTCTTTCTCCTCATTCTTTTGTCTTTTTCAGCTCAACGGGATGTCGTCCGGAAACAAGGCTTCGTCTGGCAACAGTAACGGACTCATCCTCCACTCCTCCCGACGCTCGCCCTTCTACCCGGCCACGTCCAAGGACACCACGCCGTTCTCCCTCGGCGGCAGCGACAACAACGCCAACGACTCGGCCGACGACAACCTCACGGACAACGGCAACGGCGCGGCGGCCACCAAGCGCAAGGGAGACGCGGCCAAGAAGAGCAAGCAGGGTCAGGGCAGGCGCGGGAGTGGGTCGCGGCGGCGGCGCAGGCTCCGGCGTAAGGATGGTAATGGTGCCAACGGCCGGCCGCTGGGAGGGGACGCCACTGAGGGCGAGGGCGACAGTGATGACGAGGCGCTGGAGCCTGAGATGGAGTACTGCGACCCCTGCTACTGCTACGGAAAGTGCTGTCTGGACGTGGTCGCCTCGATATTCTGCGTGTCCCTGCTCTAAAAATGAGGAGGGTATTAAAGAGAGTTTTGCGGCCTCGCTCATACTTCACCTTCCGCTCTGGAGGAAATAATCCTCAATTTGAGAACGGACACAAGTTCTTCTTCTTGTCGTACGTGCTGCTGCCACTGCTGCTGCCAAGGACAAATGTGCGTGCGTGTGCTCATACATATCCACTCTAGAGCAACTCGAATCTGAGTAGTGGATTTGGGAGTATGCAGTATTGTCCGGCATATAAAAGATGGGAAGAAGAAGCGTTTTACGTCGGATTGAAGTGAAATGCTGCTATGTGGACAGTTTAGACTCTTTTTATCCTCCTCGGCGTGTGTGACTGTGTATATTTTTGCCGGGCAATTCCCATCTTTCTCATGCTGCAGTGACTATTGCAAAGGGGACGACACCAGAAAAAGACGGGGACAACCAGTGTGTTCAAGTGCCTCACAGAAAGAAGCCCCGTTTTGGCCAGGCCTCCATAATACATATATAAAAGCCGTCTTCCTTCTCTTCTCCTTTCCCATGGGACTGCAATGCTAAGAAGAGGAATAAAATGGGCAGAAATAACGGAAATAAAGAAGGAGGCAAGAGATGCATCGGGGGTATCAGCTAACAACAACAGCAGCAGCAACGACCTCGCTGCCTTCAATCAATCCCGATCAAGATTGACACAACCTTGAACAAGCGTTCGTTCCTTGTTTGTTGTGTCTTTAGCCCTTAAAGAGCCTTCTTCTCCTCCTCCCTGTGCATCTCCCTACTTCACTTTAACTACAGTGGGATATAAGGAGAAAGTGGGAATGGGTCCCACAAGAGCAATGAATCCAACCCATATTATGCCATTTAACTTTGTTGGGTGGCAATTCGGAGGAGGAGGGGGAACTGTGAACGACAGTTTGGGGTAACAATTAAAAGTCGGGGCTTCGTGTAACGAGAGAAAAGAAGAAGAAGAAGAAGTGGAGTTTTCAAAGAGCGAAATTAAGCAAAAGAAGGAAGAAAGAAAGAAGAAAGAAAGAAGCATTATATTCCCCGCGTGGTCGCTGAAAACGCATTTCATAGGATTGAGAGGGAATAATAGATGGTGATGGTATTTCAGTATTTATTAACTGAGGCTTTTAAAGTACATTCAAGATCCCCATATGGTAACACTAACCTCTGTCCCATGTCCATGTTCCGCCCCGGGTGTCCCCAAAAGTTTTTAATGAACGGCCTGCTGCTGCCAGACGCACGGAGCGGAGGAAGCAGAAAGGCCGCCTCCTCATTTTAATTTACACTCTTGGGGAGAAGAAGAAGAAGAAGTATGGGCAAGAAGTGAGTCCGAATTGGCGAGAGTACTCGAACTGGCGAAGAAGAGTTAAAATTGGGCCATATCTTCTTCTTCTTCTTTCTTCTCGAAAGGCCATTCGAGTTTTCTTCTTCTTCTTCTTCATTTTCGGCGCCGCGGTCTCGTGGCCTCTATCGTCGTTTCCTTTACTTTTTTCAAGAGGGTCTTTTTTTCTTTTCTTCCAAGGACATCATTTTAATAGATAGGCTTGGAATTTTCGGCCTGCTGGAAAAGATTCCACGTAATAGGGTCGGGATTATTACGAGTATTATTATTGCCCAGAAGTCTGTGAATAAGATGAGAAATCTGATGACCCAGAAATGATAAGGGAGGAGATTTATATTCATTTTAGCCACAAAAAGTTAGTTCAAACCACTTGAAATTTTCATTGCCTCTGGCTGCAACCTGTATTCCAAGTGGGGAAAAGTAAGCTTTCCTCGCCCCCTTTTTTTCTTCTTCCCAATTTTCGCTTTCATTCTCCTTTTGAAGAAAAGACCCGTTCGAAAATGATATTGGAAAAAGTCTTCTTCTTCTTCGCATATTCTACTCTTCTTTTATGCCATTCAGGGCAGAACATGAGTTATGATGCAAATGGGCATACTTTAAAATCTCGACCTTAGTGGCCAGTGTGCATAGACTGCTGCTGTCCATTCCATGCTATTATAAGAGAGGCCGATCTCGAGCGAGGCGTCAGGAAAAGGCGACGAAGGTATGATTAATAGCCAGGGATGCGAGCACGCGGCCAAAGATCACCATTTTGTGAGATGGCAGAGGTTCTTTAAACGGAGGAGACTGTAATATGATGTCTGAAAAGGGGATTTCCCCCGGAAAATGAGATGGAGAAAGTGTCAAAAGTGGGATGATTTCATTTCCTTTTTGGGAAACAGACAGAGGCGATTTGGGACAGAGAATGTTTTGTAGAAATTGGCATCCCTGAAAACATTTCACCTATATTTCTTCGGCTGATATGTTTGATCGGCCTCAATATTATGATTACCAGAGAAATTTAAATTGGAATTAGAAAATGAAAGAATGAAGAAATATGACATAAATTTCAAGTTGAATATGTTTAAAAATGAAGTATCCATTATTGTATCATTCAAGTACTACTCTATCCAGCACATATACTATATGAAGACATAATAAGAAGAGACTCTATAGCGTTGAAACTATACCTCAAAACACGAATAATTACGGTATTAATATTATATCCTTACGAGAGAATAAGAAGAATAGCGCACCGCATTGTAATAATAATAATCCTGACAATGATTTCTCGACCTAATTCCGTACAATAAACTGGTTTCCTTTGCTCATCGTCGTCGTCGTCGTTATTAACGCATTGTTTGTCGAATCATCCGTCTTTCGTTTTATTCATCTTCGGGGCTTTCATCCATATTAAATGTCAACTTGAGATGAAAGCCCATCGTTGGTATTCTTCTTCGGGAAACGAGCATTAAACGGGCATGAATCTAGTCCAGTAGTATGCGTATATTTGGGTTGTCCGACTAACGTTGTCAAAATATGACAAAGCCATCTTGTTCCTCCTTCCTCTTCCTATTATTTCATTGACAGTCTGTTGTTATTTCCTTGCTGGCATCAATCTTGGTCTCGTTTTAGAAGAATGCGGCCTCGATACTTTTCATTTCCCCCCCTCCTATTGGAGGGCCTTAAAAGGGGAAGTGGCACGCAGTTAAGGGGCTCTAAGGTGCCAGTTTAAGACGATTATACACGTTCTGAGAGTCCAGTTTTACGACAGGGGTTCATATTCAAAATTTCAAGATTACTAGTTCTTATTGCTGAGCTAAATTTTATTCCCTCTCTCAGATACCTGTTTTGAAAGAAGTGTTATTTATTGTCGTCACCTACTTTTTAAAGATTTCCCCCCAAATAACAACAATTCTGTATAGAAAGCTCTTCTTCTTCTTCTTTTCCTTCAGCTGGATCGTTCGCACGCAACATCAGAATAAAAGTCATGCATGATTTGTAAAGTGCGTATTGCAAAAGAATGTTCTTCTTTTCAGAGACCCGTTTAGCTGCAAGTATATATTATGCCATAAAAAGGAGAAGGAGGCAAAAAGTGAAAGCATTTTGAGAAGGTTATCAAAGAGCTGCTGCCGATGGAAAATGCTGATAGCTGCTCAGGGATGGAAAGAATGAGGTGCACTTTTTGTGAACAAACGGATTTAATGGGAAAAAAGCTAGAGACTGGCCGACGACGATAGCAACGGCTAATTTCAGCAAAGACCATTTGTTATGTGGCTAATATGGCCCCCATAGGCATATTAATATAATAGTAATATTAAGCGGTAGACTGTTATTATTAATACATATTTGTGCCTAATGTAAGAGTTGCACGACAACTTTGCTCTTTGGGACAACTCATGGCTAGAGTTTGTTTGCCATATGTGTGCAGAGAGAGAAGAAATTGCGGCATTCTGTGTCCAAGAGGGGTCCGAAAGAGAAGAAGCCCGGATTACGCTCCCTGGGCCTGAAATTAAAGAGCTGCACCGAGGGAAAGGAAGGACTCTACAGAGCAGTATAATCGAGAATTTATTCCAAGTCTCACTGAGATAACAGCGAATCGTTTCAGACTGGAGCAAAAACGCGCAAGTATCTTTTTGGAATGTTGGTTTGTGAACAGATCCAAGATGTCGGATATGACAAGCTGAGGAGGAGACCAAGGCTAAGCGTTTTTCCTTCTCCGGAGAAGAAGAAAACAATAGCAGCCATGTTTTGCCACTTTTGGGACGTTGCCAATGAGAAAAGGAGGAGGAGGAGGAAATAATACCAGATGCTGCTATTGCCAGGCGCCATCTCTTATTATGGTATAGGAGAGGGATTTATATATATGTTATGTAATGAGTCTGCGGATCAAGGCGACAGAGAATGTGTGTCCTATAAACACAAAACTGGGGATTAATCGGGTTATTTACTGCCAGATAAAGTCGCACACGTGGATCTGCAATTAACGGCAAAAGCTGGCTTATTTTCTCATGGCCTAGTTTATCCATTAAAAATCTCTTTTCAAACTACGTAGGGGAGGCCTTTCAAGGCTCTTTCACACGGCATGTATTCATGTAAAAAGGCTGCTGCGTTACATATTGGCCTTTATGGAAAACTTTTTCCTCTCTGCATCATCGCTCAAAGGGAAATATTAATAATCCCGAGATCGAAAATGGATCTGGCGACAACTTCTGTGAGTGACAGAGTCAATGTCACTTCAGGGACGACGGAAAGTACAAATAAAATGTCTCCTGGCAGACTGGACCTGATTCTATTGTTATTATTATTATTGTCGCCGCCTACTGGCTGCAGCATATGTTGGGAATAAAGGACCAAAATTGAATAATATAACGCACACAATAGGGACAGAAAGGCATTTCCTCATTCGCGTGATCAAGGCTATTCTCAAGGATGGAGTAATGTTATTTCTTCTTTCATGCCCACAGGGCATTACAAAGCGGGCCTCAGCTCTCGTCAGGGTCGCCATTTTGGATGCAGTTCTTGCTGCAGGGGAATTTGTCGTGGTGGACGCAGCATCGGAGTTTCCGGTAGAAGATGGCGCCTGTGGGGCAAGCCCGCTCCACTTGCTGACCGTCCCTGCACTCGAGGTACTTGCTGGGGGTTGGGCAGCCGCCACAGTGGGACAGGGACAGGTGGCCTTCCTTGGAGCAAGCTGTAAGAACAAGAATGGATTTATCTACATTATTAATTGAAAAATATCAATTCTTACATTCTCCATCGGGGGTGGTACTTGCTTCTTTACTGCTTGCTTCTTTGCCACTTGCTTCTTTGCTACTTGCTTCTTTGCTACTTGCTATATCAGCCTGTCTATTGTCTGCTTCTTTTGAAGCGAGGTCTTCGACATCTTTCAACTCGGATGAATTCACAATGTCTGAAACATGATAGCATGAATGCTGACATTTTATTAACCTGGTCTTGCATCTTACGAGGGTCGACCCATTTATCCTTAGGAAGCTTTGGTTTGAGTTCCAACAATCTCTGACTCTTCGTCACGTCTGAGGAGAAGATTCATTAATCCAATATTCGATCACTTTTGGCTATTTTATTATCTTACCATTTACGGGTGCATGATCTGAAACAAAACAAAATGGCGTTAAAAGTATCAAACATTATAAAACTGACACTATATAAATATTTCCCTCACCATGATCCTTTTTAACCTTCTTCTTTACGGTTAAAACTGAAAAGTTTGAACAATTTGCTTAGCTTTTTTATAATTACCTAAACTCTAAATAGTTACCCTCTTTTTCATCATGCGTGTCTTTTGATGAGTCCTCAAAGTGATCAGTTTTCTTAAACACGGTTCCTGGAAATATCAATTTAAAAGTTAAAGGAAAACAAAATGCCTTTCATGAGCATTACTTGTCTCCTTCTTGGGTATAGCATGCTTGGTCATGGTGTACTCTGTAGACTTCAAAGCTTGATGTTTATTCTTATCCTCTGTAATATTAAAATAATTTAGTTGAACAATATTTAAAGTCTATGATCCTCCCACTCACCGGAATCATGATGTCCAATAATCCCATCCAAGGCCTTTTCCAACGACTTGTCGTCATGCTTCGGCTTAAGCTTCATCTTCTTGTGCTCCAGCTCATGGCCATCATCAGGCACCGACTCAGCCACACTCACGCTGCTGTCAGCCTCGTAGCTCTCCGATGAAACATCTATGGAATCCAATGCATCGACCCCGGGATGCTTCCTCTGATCGTGCTCAATGGAGTTGTCATCCTCGTAGGAAAGCACCGCCTCATCTGAGTCCCCCACGACCAGAGTCTTGTGATCGAGCCCATTGCTGTCACTCTCAACGACCTCAGCGGTATCGCTGTCCAAGTGACTCATGGTTGTGGCCTCAGCACTGTCCTTGGGACGGGATTTGAGGGGTCCCCGAGATGGACCAATGGTAGCCGTTGTCGATCTGTCCTCCTCCAATGAGAGCTCAGTTCTCATGGTCGATGGTATTGTTGTTGTTGTGTTCTGGTCTCTGTTGTGATGGTGGTGGTGGTGAGGCCGTCTGGTGGCGAGCTTTTCAATGGACTCGGCCTGGGTGGTGCTTGAATCATCATCTGGAGGTGTTGTGGAGTGCGCCATTGTAGATAATGTCTCGGTAGTGCTCATAGTACTTGGGAACTCATCGTCATCTTCCTCGTCGTCCTCGTCAGAGAATGGAGTGGTGGGGGAAGTTGTGGCATCAAAAGCTGGAATTTACAAGAGAGGTTGAGTGAACAAGACTTAGCAATTGTTACCGTTTCCGACCTCTGTTTCCTTTATGCTTCTTCTTGTTATTCTTGGGCTTCTTCTTTTTCTTCTTCTTGTCCAGCTCCCTAAGCCTGTCCATGTACCTGGAAAAGTCCACCTTCTCCGGGAAGAACTCATAGCTGACGTTTCCCCCGAGCTCCGACCCCGGCCCGAACAGGTAGACGCCGTCCTTGACGCCCAGGTCGATGTCCTGCTCGGTGTCCCCGGTCCGGAGCTGCTTGGTGAAGGTGCCGATGATGGTGTCGCCAGTCACGGCCACCTGGGGGTCCTTCAAGTTGGAGGTGGCGTCTCGGTGGACTCGTTTCTTACTTGAGGAAAGAGGAGGTTAATATTAGCCAGTAGATTTATCTTTGAATGCTCACTCGTTGACATAGCGATCGGTGATCTCATGTTTCTTGCCCTTCTTGGCGGAGATGGTCACTACATCGGCACCAGGCTGAACAAAAAAAGTATAATTAATAACTCCTCTCATGTAAACAGTCTTTCTTCTCACGAGATGCTTTGTTGGCGAGAACCCAATAGCTGACCACCGCTCGGGGCTCTTGGTAAACACCTGGAATCGAACCCTGTCGTACTTGTCCGGGACCCTTGACCAGGTGACCAGATAGAGACAATTACCCACAATATTATGGTTGCATGTCTCTGGGAACCTGTACAGTCCCATCAAGTGCGGATCTAAACAAATAGAGTTGATTATTCTGCTGACAACGTGTTGGAATCGTACCTTTCTTGGTCATGCCCTCCTTTAGAGTGACGTTGGTCGCCGTCATCTCCTCAGCCGTCTCCTCTCCGTCTTTGTCCTCGTCACTGTCATCATCATCATCATTCTCGTCTCCATCGTCTTCGTCTTCCTCGTCACTGTCCTTTTTGCTGCCACCGCCATCTTCCCGCTTCTGTCGGTACTCTTCAATATTGTCCAGTTCAGAAGAGATGTACTGGAAGTCATCTGGAAGCAATCTAACTATTAACTTACGTTAACAGTTTGATTGGATTTTATGTACATTACCATCGTCATCTTCATTATCTTCCTGCACGGCTCTCAATGCCTCCAGACCTGGCAGAGCTGCAACATGCCCTCTGCGGTGAGGTTTGTGGCACTGACCTTCAACGCACTTGTACACCGCTTTGCAATGTGTATCCGCGGTGCATTTGAAGCTGGATCGCCCTGTTCATACATAACCAGTAATCAAAGGTTTTGATCAAATAGTTGTCCTACCTGTTCGTTCATCATCCCCGGACGCCACGTAGAGGAAGTTTGCCGCGACCGGCGTCTCGTCCAGAGAGTATCGGTCGATGAACTCGGTGGCGAGGTCAACGTTCGCCCTGTTGGCGTCCCATTTGATGGTGACGTTGGGGATGTGGTCGTGCTGGTCGAACACTACGCTTAAGATACGATTGACATCCTAGAAAGGGACTTAAATGTCTATATTTCATGTATACGTTTTGAGCTTGCACCTGCGCGTGATCCTGTCCCACTTTCGGCGGTGTCCACTTGATGACTTCAATACCTTCGCTGATCTGGTGACCGGGAATGTTCAACACTTGATAGAGGATGAATGGCGAATCACTGTGGTCAGATCTGAGAAAAAAAACAATAGTGCATTAATTGACACATATGAATGACTAGTAGAATACCTGCTCGGCCTGTCCAAGTCCAGCACAATGAGCGCAAACAACTTCCTCGGGTCGGCCTTCCACCTCATCTTGGGCCTCACCTCCAGCTCAGCCTCTGTCAGCACGCTGGTCGGCTTCCTCAGCTTCTCCTCCTGGCCCAGGTGCAGCCGCAGCACATGCTGAGGGGAGCGGCTGAGCACGCTCGGCATCACGCCATGGAGCTGCAGCTTGTGCTGGAGGCTGTGCCCTCGCATGGGAAGGACGCCGCTGGGGCTGACGGATGTGGTTGAGAGCAGGACACAGAGAGCGGTCAGCATTGAATATGTTGGTGTGATGCGCCATTGTATATGTTTTAAAAGTTCACTATTCATCGTTATAACTAGAAGCCTTCTCACTGGATAGGTCACATTGTGTTAAGGGTCAATTTCAATCTACTCAACCACATATCTTGAGTTGATTCGTCCATCAATTATTTTGACGAATACTTGTACATGTATATCCTGTTTGAGAGGAAATCTATCCATTATACCGGGCAATTAATCATAGTAGGCATAAGTTTGAACAAGAATTCACTAGACTATAATAGAGGAAATCGGGTGATCATATTTCATACTGACTTTAAGGAGCCACAAAATACAATGGAAATAATAAAATAAATTATGAATTTTGACGAATGAATATATTGGTCGTCATTTCATATTGAAATGAAGAGGGTATATTACTTCTTAGTATTTTTTTATTTGTTTATACTTCTATAAGAATAGTCCTGTTTAGAGCGTGCTACTAGCCACTGAAATATGCAGTTGCAAAAAGTTGACCTCCTTTTGGATTGCCCACAGTTCCACACACCCTCCCGGTGCTGTTATGATAGCTCTGGACAGCCGAGCAAGTCGACTTCCCTCTCACGAAGCAGTTCCACTTTTGCAATCCTCCATTCATTGGTCAGGGGGTAGGAGAGGAGTACAGATGCACA
>LR139531.1:0-33553 GCA_900659605.1 Tisbe holothuriae | reverse complement strand
AAGAGCAGAAGTAGGGTTCCCAATTCTTTATTTGGTGACACATGCAATCTGAAAACAATTGAGGAGGAGTTTACTTCATGTGGACTTGGCGCTGGAATATGTGAAGGTACATAACTAAGTCACAGATATCTGTAGCAGAAGGATGGAACGTCAACTTTAAACAAATGATCCTGTGAAATTTGTGACATCTAGCCATATTTTGCCATTAAATTACTTTTTTGGAAATCTCTTCTTTCACAAGTTTCTTTGTTGTAGTTGTATTGCTTCACCAAAACATTCATACTCAGGAAGACTTAGCGAACACTAAATACAATGTAGTAAACTGGGGGTCAGTACTCAGTAGTCAGTCATTGCAATCACTATTATAGGGAAAAGAGTAAAAATAAGAATATGTTAAAAATACACTGTTACTAATCCAGTGATACAAATTAAAATATCATTTGGTGGTCTGTGATTTTGAAACTTATTTTATTTCTGCTGATCAATTTGGTCCTTAAATTACAAGCCTTTGAAGGATACGCAGCTTTTAAACATTTTCCATATGTCATTATGGTTTGTTCTAATTCTGCATCCTCATATAAGTCACATGTGTTACTCTGTTTTAATTCTGCATCTTCCAGTGCCATGTTGGACCTCTTGGAGTGCCTGGACATGCACACATGACTATTGCTACTATAATGATGTCTTTGAAGAGCGGACTCGTGTAAAGAGAGAACTTGACTGCGTTGGAGATGCCGTGGAAAGACGGCTTACTGGACTGAATTGTAACAATAAGCAAGTGATTAATAAGTCCACTTATAAACGTAAGATCATCTGTTACATATGTTTTTAAGTTTTGCTGGATCATCCCTGGTGTTAATCAGGGCACTACCTTTTGGTACATTCACCAGAAACGCCATGAAAGCTCAAGTGCCGCAGGGGGATTCAAACCCGCAACCTTCTGGGCCACAGGGACGAGCAACTTGCAATCACGGCTACCACATTCCCCCATTTGTTAATACTCAGACTTGTAAGGAATATAGGATAAACGTTGTTCATTTAAATATAAAATAGTTTCCTAATAAAAAGATGGTTTATGCATATAGTTTGTGTTTTACTAAGTGTATATTAACCTAATGTGTAACCGTATAGCTACTGGAACCATGCAAATGACAAAAATAGGAGAAATTGACTCATACATGGATGCAGGCATGGGGCTAAAAAAACGCTATCCATGGGTCAGTTTAGAATTCAATTGTAAATGTAAGTAGACTTGTGTTACAAGAGGTAAAATTCACTTTTTTTGGAAACAAATCACCAATAATAACCAGTTGTTTCCAAAAAATTATGGAAGTCTAATCGAATTAGCGCCTAGAATTATAGAAGGCGATTCTTTAAAACACATAAAGGTGTTCCTCAGTTGCTGTAAGCAGAGAAACACCGAGTATCCGAAACTGAGGCAATCATTGTGTGGAAACTTTTTTGCAACAATGATCGCTTTGGACCCGGAATATCGGTGTTTCCATGTTGTAAGTATCTCATTTAGCCAAAGTTCGGCTTTCTGATTGGCTGAAAATGAGCTGCTTTTAACTATTTTAAGAATCGGTCTCAGGACGTCTCAGGCACGGCCAGGTCGGATCTAGCGGAGTACTTTTTCCCCGCCTTCGCATATTTCGCATAACAGAGTCGTCGTTTTCCTTCTGCTGGCAGGCTTCTGCTGCAGGCGCTGAGTCAAACTGATCCCCTCTCTTTGCCCGGCATTTTGAATAAATTCAAATCATGCACCGTAAAATCTGACCTGTGTTCCTATAGGCCGTGGTCTCAGGTCAATCATGTTTTGCACTGTTACAGTATAGAGAGTTAATGTATTTGCATCCTTTTAGTGACATTCACCGGATTTGACATACGGTTCAAACATGCCAGCTTCATAAACCATACAACTGAGATAAGAGTTGGATTCATTCCGATCCCATTTGCAAATGGGGAGAGTCATGGTAACTATCCGCTTGGAGATGAGTTTAATCCACTGTGCTACTCACTGGATGGACCAAACACTGTATCAGAGTCTAATTCAAATTCATCTCAGGTTAGTAGGGGCTCTGGTTGGGGTTTTACATTAGAAGGTAAAACCCTGTGTAATAATAATAGCGAGTTGGTTACTACTTAAAGAAGTAAATTTTACTTTCATCCTCTTAATTTTTTGTAATAGAGATTCTTCAAAAACGCAGGCACATTAGGCCAAAAAAAAATGGCGCAATGGAGGAAAAATCCTCCCTCAGCCAAAAAAATACCAGTATTTTTTTGTCTTGGGACGACCAAGCCACCTGAGTGAGCACTTTTCTGCCAAGCATATTTACAGAGATATGCCAAAGTTTTTTTTTTTGAAAAATTAGGCCAAATACCCTTAGGCAAATGATATTTTTTTTTCTTCTGGAACGAGACATTTTGTATTTAAATACAATAAAATGACACAATTCCTTTAAAATTCTACCCATTATTAGCACTTTCCTTGCTCAACCCCCTTGCCTGGAACCACAGTGACAATCCAAATGATCACCTTGGATTCACTTGAAGTTCAATCAAGATTGAAGTTTCGACTGGAGAAGATTTCCTTTGTTGAGGCGGCCTCAAACAAATGCCCCTATGCAAAACAAACTGGGATAAAGATTCCTTGGGATGGTGGTACATCAATGATCACATAATATTAAAAAAGTTTAAATCCTATAAATTGGTGCCACGGCCCGGGCCGGTCTTGCCTTAAGTGTCCACGGTATCCTAAAGTGGCGCAGAATATTGCTTTTTTCAGCTGGTGTCTGTAAAAGTTTATGTATGTACCAAAGTTAGGACAGCAGGCTAGTCAGTAGGATTTGAAAACGCCTCAGCCATTGCTTCAATGGACTGAGCACCGTGATAAGAAAGAACTCCGTCTTCCTCCTTTTTCTCCTGTCATTTGAGGGTTGCTGGCAATGTTTCCCACTCGGTGTGTCCGTTTATCTTAAAGCTTTATCATTGCATTGTAGATTGAAAATATTGAATAAAAACGTGTGTCAGATTTGTTTAAAATTATTTTCTAGCCATAATATGTTAGAATCTATTTGGTTTACGGTATTTATATATTTTAAATGACTTTTAAAATGTTTCATATGTTACTTTTTTGGCATCCCGTCCTCAGAACTCCGCTCTCACTGCACCAGGCAGATCACGAGATCGTGATAAAGGGGGAAGATGGAGTAAGAAGTGCAGCTTATGCTACTTGAGTTAAATAAAGAAATATAGTAGTTTTATGCATAATTTTCAGTCTTTATAAAATACTTCTGGATTAGTTACTAACTTTAACTATTTATATACACTATGCAAATCTTGTTTCAAGCAGCTAAAACGAATTTTCTTTCTCTGCTTCCACAACCCTCTTTATCTCTCACAGGGACGAAAAAGGAAAATAATAAACGGTGATATATGGCCGAACTCTCTATACAGGAACCCTAAATCAGACGTAAAATACATCTGACGCGCGATCACGGTTTTCCTTTTTTGCCGTGTGATCGATATTATTTTGGGAAAGTTTGGATTGTGACATCAAAAGTGTTTTGAAATACAATGTATCAATATGACCAAAAACGGAGGAGGGTAATGTATCGTGTAAATGTTTTCGATGGCTTGCAAACCCCTTTTCACCTTGGTATTAAGCATGATATTGGTGTGTGTGCGTTCAAAGTGCAATGTCGATATGTTTTTGAGGATACTCGTTCACCTGCCGATGAGATTCCTTGATTGCGTGCGCGCATGCGCGGCATGTGAAGCCGCAGCTGCGGTGCCGCGGCATTAGGAGTCTGTCCTAACTTCTTCTTCTTCCTCAGTCGCAGTTGCTCCAGACTGCAGTGTGCATTTAACTTGATCTTTTGATATACAATGTGATTGTGATTCTTGCTCAAGACAGTGACAGCTACATGTACCAGTGTTTGGAAGAAATACAATTGTCCTGACCTGTAGAAGAGTTGTTATACAAAGAGTAGCCCTTTCATAGGGCGCCCGGTTTACGATTCCTTTCCGAAGCTTCAGCATGGTAAGAAGCCCTTTGCAATATTCATTCCATCCGCGGAGATCTGAACGCCAGCTGAGCCATCTTCGTCGTCGTCAAAACTCAATTCGTTTTTAAAGAGGGTCGTTACGATGAGGGTTCAAATATGCTTCCTAATGGCACGAATGCAAGAAGCATCTTATTGCCCATTTCTTGAGTTGGCTTGTTGGCTTTGGCACCTTTTTCTCCCCCTGGTCGTGCTGTATTGTTGGGGGAATGAGGAAATACGATAGGAAGGCAACGACGGCGGTGCTAAATATTGAATTAAATGCCCTGTGTGGAGGAACATGTCGAAGGCTAAAAGCAGCGCTTCTTCCTCGATAAATATCACGACATCTTTGTAGGCAAAGGATGCGCAGCATTTACAATATTGGTTTATTTATAGCCACGTCCAGAGCCGGTCTTGTATGCTTACAACAATATTGTATCTAATTTTCCCTGTCAAGGTCTCAGAATCTCATCTTCTTTTTGATCGTCTCACCTTGGGTTCTTTTTACACCCTTGTCTGGACATATGTTCAGTGTAATGCTAGAGAGGATTTATGCTATTTCTCAGATGGTAGTTTTGAATCTCTATTTATAGAACCCTCAAAAGTGGAGGCTATTTAAAAAGGTCGGAAATGAAACGAATGAAGACAAGCGTGGAAAATGTGAGATTTTTTGACCGCCCTTCAAAATAAGCGCCGCATTTTTTGGGGTCGAATTCTCCGAATTCTCTCAGAAAGAGAAAAGACCTTCGAAACATTTAATAAGTTTATTTAATCTCCTTAATTAAAAGTTATAAACGTTTTAAACTGTGAGAGCAACGGTAATTAATTTGTCTGATATCTGACGGAAGAAGGAAGGATTTAACTCCTTTTGCGTCAGCTGAGGCTGAATAAATATTAATAACCAGAGTGTTCTTCGTAGTAATTATCAAAAGATTGTTTTCTCTTTTTCGTCGTCGTGTGTGAAATCGCAATTATGAAGAGAAGAATCATCCTTCTTGCATCTAAATGCTCAAAACGGCTTCTTCTCATTCCTAAAAAGAGAAATCTTCAGCCAGAGCCGAAGCGCAAAAAAGGATCGTTTGTCGAAATACTATAAATGATTGCAGCAAAAAGAGAGAGAATGGGAAAATTATTATCCAACGTGGGACAATTATCATAGTTTATTTTAATGTTTCATTCCTTCTTTTCAGGTGTTCTCCAAGCCCCACCTCCGGTCGTCCGTGTCTTCCTCGTCGTCGTCGTCCTCGTCGACGTCGTCGTCGCTGTCGCTGCTCTCCTTCGCCATGGCGGACCTGCCGTCAACCGGACCCTACATCATACAGGTCAGAACAACCATTTCGCATTGTGTGTGGGATTCATGTTTTTCATTCGCCTGTCATCAATTTATTTATGCGTCATCATTCTTCTTCATCGCTCCTCTCGGCAACACATTTGGACGCAAAAATACATTTAAATGCAGGAGTTTTGAACGGCGCGTGCCGGAAACGTATTTATAATCATCATCATAAGCAGCGTCTGCATTTTATTGCATCATTTTATCTGGTTAATCCGACTGTAGCAGACGTTCTCCTTCTTAAAGGGCACCAACATACACGAGAGGAGATTAAATTTCACCCAGATATCGGGGAAACCATTTCTCAACCCCAGTCGCTTTTCTCGTGTTTTCGCTGCTTTTCGACCCGCCCACAAGCTGAAGAAAGTTTTAATCTGATCCAAAAATTGAGTTGCTTGCTTCGAGTTTTTGGGGCTGGATCCATTTTTCATGCCTGTATGCAGAACGAGCAGCTTTGTGTGTATCTCGGGGAAACAATTAATTAATCCTGGATGGAGGGGAAACTGATATCTTCTTTTTACGAGCACATAAAACATCCATATTGTGTGATATTACCAAGGATAAAATGTGTGCATAAAAAGGCCCTTTGTAAGCAAAGAGCCAATTCCTCTTCGTGTTGTACATGAGAATTAGGAATTGGGGAGTCAATAGATGGGAATTAATGGCGAGAGGAGAAAATCTAATATCCGGACCTTTCAATGCAATCTTGATTAAAGGAATATTTGTCGTCGTCGTCTTACACTGCCAAGAGAAGACCTTTCCTCGCCCTCAGCAGTTTTTCCTCCTCCTCCTTGGAAGAATGCCTCCGAGCAGGTTTAGAGACGACTACTCGGAGGAGGACAAGGAGGTCGTAACCACGTAAACAATCTCGTAAAAGGTCATGCACACTTCCACGTGATAGATTGAAACAAGAGTCGCTCACACGTAGTAAGAAAACGTCTCGGGTCTCTGTCTAGCTCTAAAAGATCATCAACGATTGGCCGGTGGCGATTGGTTTTTACTTTTTAGGAGCTGCATTGCTTCAATCTATCCTCCATCCGCGCCCTATACGTTATTATATTATTAATATTGTATATCCTGAGGGAGGCGCGGTCTCTGCCTCTGATCCCCTTTTAAATTAAGGCCATCCGTCTATGTTGCATCCCAGCTGGCGGAGGAGTCCTTGTGTGCCAAAATATGTGTGTGCTATCCACGTGAGATTGTTATTATTATTATTATTAATAGGCTTGAAGCTTCCTTAGATAAAAAGTGAAGGCATTTCCTATTATTGTGAGTTATGTAGGGCGCTCCTTGTTATTAAACGGGGTTGACAAATTATGTTCCTAATGAAAATTATTGCTATTTTTGCCCTCAAATTGGCTTTATCCTCCTGCTCCCCTTTGGCCCTTTATTGCAATCTACTTCCGTCTATTCTTTAGCAGTGCTTTCGGCGTTTTCGCAGTTTCCTCTCCAAAAGTAAGAGTTAAGTGTTAAAAAGCGACATATTTGTACGGCGCAGCGACAGCCAGCCTGACTTGCCGACTGGCCCCCTGCCCGCAAAAGAAATGAATGAAGACTTCTTCTACTTTCTTTCGTCTTTGTTTTGCTCGCAGCGAGATTTTGAGGACTATGAAGTATGGAAAGAAAGGAGAACGAAATGACTCATTGAAGGAAAGTTCATCACTAGTATTACACACAGACTCTTTTTATACTTTCATCCTCTTCTTCTTCTTCGCCCCCTTGAGCTATAATATCTTCTGGAAATATGTTCGTTTTAAAAAAGAAGTGTGCTCCTCCTTTTCTCATTGCTTGCGAAATATGTTTTTCCTCCCTGCCTTTTCATGGCTTCCTTTTAATAAGTTTTTCAAGTGATGTAATTCTTGAACGCGGTTTAAATTTGAATAATGTTCTTAAGCCATTAGGAAGCATACACAGGATGGCTTAATTATTCACGCCACTGAATAAATCTGTTTTGGCTGCTCGGTGATGATTTTCTCTTTTGTTTACGACGTTCACATTTCATGGGGGAGACTTGACTTCCGAGTCAGTCTCCAAGGAGGTCTCTTCTTCTCCTTCTTCTTCCTCCTTCTTCTCGGAGAAGGAGATAAAAAAGCTCCATGCTCAAAACGGCGATAAAAAGAGCGTTTCTTGAAACGAGATGCTCGTTCCGATTTCACTTTTGTCGAATGGCATTTTTATGGTCGAGAGTCATGTCAATATTTAGAAACGGATTCGATGCTTTGAATTGATCATGAGAAGGAAAAACGTTTTTGGCAATCGTTCCTTTCTCGCTTTCGTTCCCAGGCGGATTAACTGTAGCTCCGTTTTGGAACTTCTTGGTTGCAGAGGAGGAAGAAAAGCTTCTTGCAGAACTAACATGCTCACTTAAAGAGTGGCCAAAGAAACCAATATGGAATAGAAAAGAAAATATCTTTTTTTGCAAAAATTGATTTTCTTGCCTATTCAGCTGTACTTTTGTACTTGCATACTAACCTTTCTTGCTACCCATGTTGTTACCAATATAATTTTTACAAGCTGTCCTTGTTTCAAGTTGTTTGTCCCCCTCCGAATACTTCCAAATATATCCTTCACCTTCTCCTCGTTGGAGCCAAAATGCCAATTTAAGCCGGTAAAAATCCTCCTCGGGAGACTGAGCCCCACATTTGATTTGGCATTTAAAATTTGCCCCAGTGTTTAACTACAGTGCGCGTTGATCTGGTTTTCTAATCTCTCAACTAAGTTGTCTGTGATTATCATCCATCTCTCCTGCTTCCTCTCCTCCGAGATTAGCAACTCGGAGGTGCTTGTTACAAACATTGAGGTCTCTCAACATCAAACAGGAAACGAACACAACTCTCTCTATTTTACTTCATATTTTCACATCTGGCGTGCGTAATATTGATTTTCTTCGTGGTGTCAAGTGATCGCGTGTCTGTTTTCTTTTCTTGATTAATTGTTTCTCTGTTCGAGACATGGCCGATCCTCTCGCTTGTGGACGAGGTCAAGGCGTCTGGAGTATAATAACTTCGTGTTTTTGTCTCTCTCGAGTGAGAAATTAATGCCTTTAAGAGGTCATCATCCCACCATGGGACGTTGATCGACTGCCTTGCGAGTCTTTCGACACCTCCAGAGAGTGCGCGATGGATTTATTATCTGCAGACGAAATATGATGACGAAGCAAGTCTGCAAAAAAGTGAATTTCAGCAGAGGATTTTATTATTTTTGCGTCCACATTGTAAGATGAGAGAGAGAGTTTTACCGTTTAAAAGCTCTTAATTAGACTCCTATAACTCACCACTCGTCTTCTATCAAGGGAGAAATTAGCCAAGTAGCGATGTTGTAATCCTTTCTAAAGTGCTCTATGCCCGCCCGTGAGATTTGAAGACTGAAGAGTGCTCCAAGTTCTGATCGGGCTATTTCTGACTTCTTCGTCGTGTCTTGCGTGGGAAGCGAGTTGAACTATCTAGATATGATCTTATGTTCTTCTTCTCGCTCTCTTTTGGCTATAATCAATTGCGATTAAGTGGCCTGGAATTGAGAGAAGAAGAAGAAAGGGGCTTAGAATAGGCCCTCTTTTGTTCTTGGCGTGCCCCATTTGCAAATTTAATGTTATTATGATATTCATGTCCTTATATAACAATTTAATCATGGCAAAAATGAAGAGTGATGATGCGATGTTTTGATAACAGCCCCAAACCGTTTATGTTGTCAACAGAGATCTGTCATGCTTCAGAAAAATGCCTTGGCCGTAAAAGGGCCCGAAATGGGGCAAGCCACTCAGGCGGCAGGGTAACGTTAGCTTTTTACCATAATTTAGAGAGCGACGGTTCTGGAACGACGACGCTTTTGGCACCTTCAATTGCTGGTTCAGTGGACAGGGACGATTTCATATAAGTAACCAGAATAATGTACATCTCGATTGGCAACCCTGAAGCAACAAAGCTTTGTGTTCATTGTTGCTGCTTATCAGACATTTAGGAATGACCATAGAATGTTGTTTAAGCCCTTGCGTGGGCGATGACTCCTCAAGAAGGAACAAAAGGGGGCCAAATAAATGGTCATAAATAATGACCGATGCGAAATGATGCTCTCAAAGTTACATAATGTTTATTTTATTCCAGGATGATAACTTCAGCCTCTCCCTCCTGAACGAGCTGAGCGTCAAGTATGGCATCCAGACGCACTTGTCGCACTCGCCGCTGCCCCAGAAGCTGGAGGAGCTGCGCGACTACCTCCGACGGGAGATCAAGAAGGAGCTGAAGATCAAGGAGGGCGCCGAGAACTTCCGCAAGGTGGCCAAGGACAAGAAGAGCGTCTCCGACGTCAACTCCATCGTCCGGAAGGCGAACTCCAAGCTCACAGAGCTCCAGCATGAGTTGCAGGAGCTCGAGTCGCAGATTCTGGTGTCGCAGAAGCTCACTCCTAATGCCAGTTTGTCAGGTAAGACGAAAGACAACATACTGTTTATTGTGGTTAGCAGCCTGGCATGTACAGTGTAGTTGCAGCTCTTTTCGCCTCAAGAGAAATCTATGCAAAAATGAGATGTCTCACTTGGAATTGGTCAGAGCTCATTCGATTATTTGCATTCGCTCTTCTCTCTCCTTTTGAAAATGCATTTAGCTGGAGAACATTCGATTCAGAATCAAATTGAACTGAAGCCTTCAATTGTCATTTGACATAAAAAGAGGCAAAACGGAAGGAAGGAAGAACTTCAAACCGATGCTCGTCGTTTGTGTGCCATCATCCGTTCTAGGGATACTGTTTTAAAAGGAGGATTTACTTTTAAATATAGCAATACTTGTCCAGTTAATATTTTCCAATGGCAACCCTGTCTCTTCCTCTGTTGCCTCCGTTTCCAAATGTCATGTTGGCCTGATTTATACATTTTGTAATTTGGGCGGCATTTTTGTGCGCCTCGTTAATAGTCAGCCCCATGACATGGCACCTTTTAAAAGAGAAAAGCTTACACACTGCAGGCTTCAAAAGTGTTATTGCACTTTCTCGGTTTTACTCTCAGTTATATTGCTAATAATATTTTAAACATGACTCTGCTTGAGATTGCTCATTTTAGAGTGTAATCAAAATACACGTAATGAATTCTTTCTTTAAAATCCCACTCTGTGAAGTTCTAGATAGCAATAATAGAAGCTACACATTTCTGCCTTAAAATAAATAAGACTGACCAACTCCTTTTTTTCACTCGGACCATCTGCCACTCACAGATTATTATTCTGGAGTAATTTCTCCACTATCTTCTTTCTAAGCAGACTACTGAACGAGTTTAATTATAGCTTCAAAACTAACTAGATTTTTAAGCTTTGGAAAATTGAAGCGGTATATTGAATCAGGATTTTGCTGTAGGATGGTTTTGTATCTTTCCAAGTCTTAAAATCTCATGTTTTCCACTGCATTTAAAATCACTTTTTTGCAACAACATTTGGCGCCAGAGAAATTAAGATTTTACTGATGAGTAGCAAGTCATATTTTTGCTGCTTGGCGTTTATCATCTTTTTAGTTAACAACATGCAACGATAATAAAATATCTTTAATTTGACTCTCTCTCTCCTGCAATAATGATGCGCAGTGATTTATAATAACTCTGTTGCAGTTCTATTTTAATCCTACTCGTGCCTTTTTTGCCTTCCTTCCTCTTCCGTCGGATCCCAGTTGGATAAATAAAAATGCTCTTCGATCAGAAAAGAAATATTTGTATTTTTTAGATCCTGTTGATCCAGCAATCATCCTATTTAGCTGCGAGCTCAATGCAAATGTTGCTATGCAGAGAGGTATAAAGCGTGTATTTAAAGTACCAAGGCCTCAATTGATGCAAATATAGGCACCAATATGCAAGCGTACTATTTATTAGGCTTGGACTTCGTGGCCAGATTTCTCCCTGATTACATTTTGATTGTCCCCACATATATTAGGGGGGAAAATCGGGCTTTAAATTGAATTTCGTGGAATGAATGAAAGGAAAAGAAGCCAAAGTATTTGCCTCGACCATTTATCTATAAAAAATTCCCCAACAAAAGAAGCCACTTCACGTTTTATTTTCACTTTCCCTCCTGCAAAAATGCGCTATAAAACGAGCATGTCCAACATTGCAAGGAAGAGCTTCTTTATCTTTCTTTCTCTACTTTCTCCCGTGATCACTTTATCTGAGAGGCCCGATAACAAATCTATAATCACCACATCATAAAACGGCTTCTACTCCTCTTTCTTCTGTCACTTCTGTCATCGATCGCTTTAAAAACAGCCTTGGCCTTATCAGCAGCAGCAGACGGGAACAAGTACACAAAGTGAACATCACACAGGAAGAGCAATAGCCAGCTATATAGTAGTAAAGGGATTACTGTGGCTCACATTTGTTGTGGCTGGACTCGATAAATAGTTAATTAGAGCAACATGAGTAAGGACACCTCGTCTAAAGTGCTCAAGTACTGCAAGGAGGTCAACAGGAGTAGTACGTTGTCTTATGTTATAAGAAATGACAGTTTATTTTATTATGTATATTATTTCAGATTCCACCCTGTCTCCGCCTGGCTTTGCCGGCGGCGGCCTCGGCGGTGCCCCCGGCGCTGGTGAAGCCGACGAGCCCGAGAGCCTCACCCCGTTTGAACAACAGCTGCTCCAACTCCAAAAGCAGCTGGACATTGAGGCCAAAGTGAAGGCTGGCGCCGACAACATGATCGACCAGTACAGCTCATCACACAGCAGGGACAAGAAGCTGCTCTCAGAGGCTCAGCAGATGTCGGCAGACTCGAAGGCCAAGATTGAGTACCTCCGGATGCGACTGCTCAAGATGAAGCAGACGCAAGAGTCGCAGCAGCAGCTCAACCTGATGCACGGCGGGGCCATGGGCGCGGCGGACGCAGAGAACAACCCGCCCAGGAGCAGTGAGAACACCCTGGAGGGTCGGATCGAGGAGCTGCGGCACCATCTCCGCATCGAGTCTGCGTGTCTGGAGGGCGCCAAGAACGCCATCAAGCTCCTCCAGGCTGCCAAGGTCCCGGACAAGAAGGCTCTGAACGAGGCCCAGCAAAACATCTTTGAGTCGTCGCAGAAGCTTGACCTGATCCGACATTCGCTGGAGCAGCACCGCCAACAGCTTCCGCCCGAGTCGAGCATCGCTGACGAGCTCAAGATGGAGATCGACTCCACGCAGGTCAGCTCGCCCGGCAACATGACGTTCAACAACCTGGGTGAGGCGCCGCTGATGGGCCAGCCGCAGCAGAGGATGTCCCAGCATCGGAATTCAGTGTCCATGACTGGCACGAGGGCGGCGCAAGTCACCGGAAAGTTGGAGGTGAGGTTGTCATCAAAGTTGTCCCGCAAGGACATTTCTGTTACCTTGCTTGAAGCCGTGTTTAGCACAAACCACGATAGAGAATGGAGAGTAATTTATTGTCTTCGTTGACCACAGGAAGACGAGATTTTCCAAGGTGGCCACTAATGAATTTCCAATAGACTCCTTTGAGAAAACCGCAGCCATATTTAACATGTTTCTCCTTCAGGTCCGCCTGATGGGTTGTCAGGACCTCCTGGACGAGGTTCCCGGCCGCACTCGCAAGGGCGACCAGCCAAACATCTTCTCCTCGCCGTCGTCGTCCTTTATGAAGGTGGTCAAAGGCGGATCCTCAAAAAGCTACAATATCAAAGATGAAACGAGTAGTAAGTAGAGAGGTTGCGTGAATGGAAAAAGAATTCCTTCCGACAATAGTTCGGAATATTTCCGAATCTTTTTTTTGTTTTAAGTATTTCATTTTTAAATGTGCCTACATATATTTTCATAGTACCCGGTAGTGTAATAATTGAATTGACCTAGTAAGGAATACGAAAAAATGAATATGAGGTTGCCTCGTAAATGAATTTGAGGTTGCGAGTTGCGACTCTAGTACTTAAATTGACCCCTTCTATTAATTGCAATACCTTTAATTAATTTTACGTATTTAAGCAATGTAGAAAAATCCCTTTTATTTTTATTCGGTTTCTCATTATTCCCATTTCTTTTTCTCCCTCTAGATGAAATAATGGCTGTACTAAAATTAGACAATGTTACGATGGGCCAGACCAGTTGGAAGGCCTGCTCACAACAAGCCTGGGACCAAAGGTAAGGAAATTTTCACCTTCCACGTTAATAGACATTTCATTAACATATATTTCATTACATTTTCAGGTTTAGCATTAACTTGGACAAGAACCGCGAGCTCGAGATTGACATCTACTGGCGCGACTGGCGGTCGCTGTGCGCGGTCAAGTTCCTCCGCCTAGAGGAGTTTGTGGACGACGTCCGGCACGGGATGGCGCTGCAGCTGGAGCCGAAAGGACTGTTATTTGCGGAGGTAAGAAAATAGGGAACAAATCGATGAGGTATTTATGGTCTTGACACATAAATAGTTGCGGAAATGTGTGCATTGGGCTTGTTAAGTATGCAGTAGATATTATTAGTCTCGACAAGGAAGGTGTATCAAGTAAGCTAAACTGATATCATTGTTGAGGTTTTAGTGATATAACATACTATTATTAATTTCCAGATCCGGTTTTTGAATCCAATGATCACCCGCAAGCCCAAGCTCCGCCGCCAGCGCAAGATCTTCCGCCAACAGGGCAAGATGCCGCGCCCAGACGAGATGAAGATCAACGTGGCCACCTGGGGCAGGCTGCTCAAGCGGAACAAGAACTTCAACTTCCAGCAGAAGGCGGTGGACAGCAGCGGTGGGAGCGGCAGCGCCAACGCCAATGCGGCCGCGGCTGCTGCGGCCAGCGCGGCCAATAACAATGCTCAACAGCAGACTGCAGGTGCAGCGGCGGCGATGCCTCCAGTGGGGTCGAGGATTCATGACGCGTCCAGTGCGACCGGTAAGTCGAATTTCGAAACTGTACTTTGGCATTCGATCATATCCAATCGATTGTGCGTGTCTCATGTCCAAGTAAATCTGCCACTCCCAGCAACCGTTTTTTTTTCAACCGCTTTGTTTGCTGTCGCCAACTCGTTCATTCCCAAGAAGGAGCAAACTGTAAACAGTTCTTATTATTACTGACTCACTCATAGTCATCAGAGTCGGCTTCCAATTTTTTGTCCACTCTCAGAGTCCAAGAATGTCCGTCAGAGTATTCTCGGCTGATATTTGGCAAAGTCGTTGAAATAACATTTGTGGAGGCGGGAAGTGGGGAAAAAAGAAGTTCACCGAATTGACAACTGGGCTCGTATCAAACAGAAGGAGACTGCTGGTCCCTTTTTAACAACATATCGAGGTGGGGTCTCGTTTAATAATGAGAACGGTCTCATTGATATAAATTAAATAGTTTGGAGGCCTAAAGCGTCGCTCCATTTAAATGACACGTCCATGCATATCTTGACCTTCTGTCGTGAGAGCCTCATAAAAACACAACCGCAGCCATAAGTTCGATTGTCTTGCTTACATTTTACCCCTCATTCCATTTGCATGCATTCCCAAATGACATTGTCAACGACGAGCGTAATTGAGTTTGTTGAGGGTGGAGCTCGCTGTTGTTGGACACAGTCAGGGTTGCCATTGGGTGGTCTTAGAACAGCTCAGCTGTATAAACTTACGCATGACTAATCCAACGATCCGTTTTAAAGAGGAATTGCTGCCTCAAATCCGGTTTGCTCGTCGTTGCCGTGATATTTTGAGCATAAAATTTGTCCCTTTACCTCGCCCAAGGCTTTTATGTCGTTCCATTGTGCATTAAAACATTCCCAATGTGACCAGTCGTTTGTTACTTGTATGCTATGTACCAGGGCTGACATTTATCATTATTTAGTGGAACTTGCTTCGAATGTATGCTGCCCATCTATTGTTCCTGAAATCGCTCCCGGCCGTTCCTCCTCCTCCTCTGGCCTCGTTTCCGTTTTATCCATTTTCCAATCCCATATTCGGGCTTCTTTCCCTCCGTTTTGACCTCCTCGTTACGCATCCAACAAATGATGTTGGAACAGATTCCAGAGTGTGTTTCTTGATCCAGACCGACAAATGAAGGCCTTGGTGGGACACATCAATGGCAACTATTATCGACAGTTTAATTTGCTTATAATAGCGCTCCTCCGGCTATTTTTATCCCAATATAAAAAGTAAATGTAGTCTGCTTAGTAGTTACGACAATGCAAGATGCCAAAATCGTTTTCCTCCTATTTGGGCAACCATTTCTCACTGCATTGAAAAATTAGCGCTGCATCGTTGGTCACGACCGAGATCATGCTCGTGGGCCTCACGAGATCTCGTTCGCGGTTTAATCCTCTCGTTGCTAACGATCCGGGCATATTTCAGTAAAACGACCCGGAGAAAATTGGAGCATGATCCCTTGCACTGCTACCACGTTTACTACTGAGAAGACCATTATTCTGTCCTCTTTTGTCGTTCGCGGCAGCTATAAAGATTCTTTTATTATTGTAGTACCGAGACAATAGCAGGGCAGGGCTACCGATCTGGCATTGCAATTAAGCGCTTAACAAATTTTTACCGGTCTATATACTGGAAACTGAGAGCCCTTGTAAGAGTTTTGCTCCTGTTTCCTCCTCCGCCTCCAAGAGCATTGTTCTTCTTAAATAGAAAAAAATGTACAAACAAAAGTCACCGCCCGGTTAGCACAACAATATATTGGGCACTGCTTTTATTTGAACAATAGCCTCCTTCGTGTTTCCTCCGCTATTTTTGCATCTGTTTGAGTGCCTGCGGAGAGAGAAAACGGCCTTAAAAAGAAATGTCAAGTCCAAGGGGGAGACACAAACTCTTTAACGAAGCTCCTTTGATGCACCCACTATACTACCATCAGAGCATGTATTATGCACAGTGCGGTCAAGCGTTCGTTTTTCCTCTCTTCAGGCAAGGTCGTTACAGTCGGCATAGGTGGGGGAGGGCGGCCCAGGCCCCGCCCTGTCGGGCAGTAGTCGACCACTCACCGGCCCATCGTGCTACCTGTTCACCTATGAGTTCTTTGACTTGCTTGTGGCATCTCGTCTTGGAAACGACAAGTGACCCCCAAATTCCTTTAAGTACCTCTCATTTCGGACATTTCAGTTTTATCTTCTGTATACACCACCCCGACACTGCTTGATTGTCACATAATGCGGGGTCTTAATAACGCCCAATTATGATTTAATATTTACGCTGTCTTGCATATTAAACATTCAAGGGAAGTACTTACTTCCAAAATGATGATATATGCATTGAATGAAGGATTTTCTATTAACTTCTTAATTACTCTCCAGGGATGCAAAAAGCCCCTTTTTTCTCACGGCTTCGTGTGCTTATTCTTTTTCATAATAATAATTATCATGAAACTTGATGCCCTTCTGTAACCGCACGAAAGAAATATTAAAACGAAAGTTGCGACGCGCTTTTTTGCACGTTCGACCGAGGAAAAAGATTGCACTTTTGGGGAATTAAGAGAGGGACGCCGGTTGATATCAACAGGAAGTAAGATGGGCTTTTTTAAAATTAAGCCTAACAATACACTGCAACATTAAATGGCATCCCTTGGGTGAAAGTAAGCAAAGTCCCCTATTTGGTTTCATATTCATCTTAGTGACTTTTGACACGGCAATTTTGCGTAAAAGTCCTTTCTTCTTCTTATGTGGGCAGTGCATGTGTTCGCTCTAAGTGCGACTTTAAACTTATTAACGATCAAGGCGATTTTTGAACTGTCTGCCAAAAGGCCCCTTGGTGGAAAACACCAGACTAGTGTCATTAGGCCTCCACTACATTGTGTGGGTGAAAGAGAGAGAGAGAAGAGACAGAAAAGATGTATTTCTTGAAAATATCACGAAATTCAGGTTGGGCTTTAATGATGTTAAAAAGACTGCGAAACAAAAGAGCGCCGCTCGCAAAAGATTGATAATTATTTGTTGCTTAGGGTTGCCATTTTATGCCAGCGGAGAATATACTTAATTTTTTTTTTCAAATTTCATCCCTAAAATATGTACCATCCATCTTGTAAAAATATTTTAAGTCTCTGCTTCCACTTTTTGGCTGCCTCGATTTAAAACCATAATCTTGGTCAGATACGTTTTATTCCAATTTTAAAATGCCACCAATCTCCGTTGCCAAAACATTTTAAAATTAAATTCTATCCTTAACCTTTTTACTTCTCGTTAAATCCTTCGTTTCATCTCTCAGATCTTTCAATAATATCTTGTGTTCCAATTGAGGTCAAATTTTAATACGTGAAAGAGAAACCTCCGATGACGAAGTCCGATAAATACCCAACTCTTGGCAAAGGGGATTTGAAGCCTCAAACGTGGGATGCAGTAGAAGGAGTTTTAAAGGAGTTTTCTCCTATTTTCCGATAAATTTGCTTCTACGACGGCATCTCTCTGGTCAATATCAACAAATCCTGATTACTCCTACATGATCAGGGTTGCCATTATGTTGGCAAAAAGAGCTTTATACTATTGTCATCCCTGTCTGATATAGATTATTGGCATTTCTGTAGGAAGGACCTCGCGCTCATGTAACACGAAGTCGGCCGCTCCTCTGAGTGGCTACTCCTAAAATTTTAAAAGTCTTTTTGGTCGCCCGCGCAAAAAGCGAGGGAATGAATCCAGAAAGTCAGAGCAACAGTTGTGAACTGGAGGCGGAGGAGAAGGAATTATTTGGTCAAATGAGCAAACGTCGTCGAGATTCGTATTGTAGTTCGTCTGAAAACAGGTGGCTGCAAATACGGAATATATTTGCAGTGAGATTGCGGTTTCTTTTCACGTAACGCACGTGTGTGTGCATTGAGTGAATAATACATATTTGCGGTGAATGTGTGAACTCCACCCCTTGTAAAAAATGTGCATATGATTAGCTGTAATAAGCCTTAAACTGAGCAGTGCCGTGCAGCATCATGCACGTCCGTCGGCCGAGTCCGAGTCCTCTGCAAGTGCACCACATCCCGCAGCGGCAGCACCACTTGCGGAGCAGTGTCCGACACCGGGCGGACAGCACCAGTAGTAGTGAGCAGCAGCTGCAGAACCTGCTTCTGTCTCGTGGAGGCCCCTCCAGGGCAAGTAACCGAAGTTACTCGTCCAACTACAGCATGGGCGGCAGTGGGCCGGTGCTGCACCACCACCCCACGCAGGAGACGCAGCTGCCCCTCGTTGGCTCCACTGGGTCGTCCTCCAGGAAGAGCCCGTCCAGTTTGTCCTCCTCGTCCAGGGGCAGCTCCAGTGGTGGCAGTCTCGGTGGCGGGGACTTGTCCTCGGTCCAGTCGAGCAGTGCCAAGGCTACGTTGTCACTGACCCCTCGGCGCAAAATGTACATTACTTACAATGACAGCGCCGTTCCCGCCAAAATAGCGCTTACCAAAATCAGTCGAAGGACCAAAGTTCTAGTTTATGGTAAATATCATAATAATAACATTGTCTGTCGTTGAAATTGTTCTTGAAAGAGACCTTGCGTCCGATTAGTTTTTTTTTCTTCTTCCAAACGAACTTGAAAAAAGAACATTTCCTTTTTCGCGGTGCAGACATTCGTCGTTTTTGACGAAAAAGGAACGTTTTCAAATGGATCAGGAAGAGATTAGAAGAGAGGAGGAACATATTTGGAGCGGGGACATTTTTGGACACATTGTTGAAGAGAAGGCAGGGCTGACAGATTGCCATCGGAATAATGCAACTTATGCCTTAATTCACTCTTGTTATTACCCTCGTTTCTAAACAAATTGTCGACGCTAAAAGCTCAAGGAATGCTGTTGATTTTAACAACGTATGGCGTGCTATAATTATTTATTATCGTCGTGCGTTTTCTGCCGATTCGCGCGTCATGTTTGGCATGGAGAATAAAGAGTGTTTTTTGAAAACATCCTCTGCAAAAGTTATTCACACTCGATTTCCGCGGCTGGCTATTAAGACCATGAGACGTCACAATAATAATCTCTTCTTGTCTGCGGAGCGGTTGCAGAAAACAACGTCAAGATGCACTTCCGAACCTCGTTTTCTTCTGACATTGATTCGTTGAAATGTAGAACTTCCAAACAAGGTTGATCCGCCGGAAGAAGAAACCAATGGAATGCAGTTCGCTTCTCCTTTTGAAGGATGACCTTAAACACACACCAATGAGTTGTTTCTTCGTTTTCAGGATTCGCACCCAGACCTACCCGGTTGGACTTCAATGAGCCTCCTTCTAACTTGGGCGGAGTGCTCAGTCCGGGGCAATTGGATGACAACCGGACGGGGCAGCAGCAGCACCCGACCTCCTCCATCCACCTCCACCGGCCGTCAAGCTACTCGCCCACAAAGGGACCGGCACCGCCCATACCCAACAATGTCCCGCCTCCAAAGGTGCCCTCCAACTGGGAGCCTCCCCAGCCCGCTCCAAGGTCTTCCACGACGACCACTGTCAACGTTGGCGGGTCCCATGGCTCCAGCTCAGCCACCGCGTCGAATAACAATAACAACAGTAGCTTCGAGGGAAGCAACACGTCCAGAATCACCGTCAATGCTCAGCAGCAACTGCAGCAGCAGGGGCAGCCGCCGCTGCCTCAGCAGTATACTCAGCAGAGCCCCGTGGAGCCGCTGCACGAGCTTGAGCGCAAGGGAAACACGTCCATGATCAAGATATTCTACCCGGTGCCTGAGCAGACGACACCCCAGGCGATGGAGACGGCGCCTGCTGCTATTGGTGGACCTGAGCCCGTTCCCAGCGCACAGGGTGCTTCCGGCTATGATCCCATGCTGGACCAGCCTATGCCCGCCGTGCCACCTATGCCCCCAGTGCGCAAGTCATCCAGCCTGGCCTCTGCACACCAGGCCATGATGATGCGCTCGGACGCGCAGATGGGTTTGGACAACTTTAAGTTCTGCACCGTTCTCGGTCGGGGACATTTTGGAAAGGTGAGAGTGATTGCAACGCGTGTTGAAATATGTCTTTTAATCGTCTCTTATTTTCATTCAGGTCATCTTGGCTCGATACCAAAACACTGGCGAATACTTTGCCATCAAGGCCCTGAAGAAGGGCGACATCATCGCCCGCGACGAGGTCGAGTCCCTGCTGGCTGAGAAGCGCATCTTCGAGGTGGCCAACTCGATGCGCCACCCGTTCCTGGTCAACATGTTCGCGTGCTTCCAGACGCCGTCGCACGTCTGCTTCGTGATGGAGTACGCGGCGGGCGGCGACCTCATGATGCACATCCACGCGGACGTCTTCTCGGAGCCGAGGGCCGTCTTCTACACGGCGTGCGTCGTGCTGGGGCTGCAGTATTTGCACGAAAACAAAATCATTTACAGGTGAGTTGAACAAGTTAAGGTTCGTTATTTTTGTCGCCGTTTTTGCTGACCTCATCTGCTGGAGGAAGGAAATATCGGCAGAGTTAAAAAGTGGTGCCAAATGTGGCCGACTTCGTGAAAGTTCACAAAATGAAATTGCAATCTTTTGGATATTTGTGCCGTTTTTTGCTGGCGGCAGTTATAAACTCCTTCCTTTGGGCGAAAAAGTTCAGGCTGTCACGGAAAAACCTTTTATTCGTTTTGTGAGAACCTGGAAACGGGATCAAGCACATGTTGCTTATTTTTCCCTTTGCTACCAACCCTTCCTTTCTCTTTTGTCCTCCTTTTACTCAAATAAGCATAACCTGAAACTTTACGAGTGTGCCAGCCAAAAAGGATCTTATTCCTTTTTGTCATGAATATAAGGCAGATTTGCGATAATGATCTGCCGCATCGCTGCGACGCCCATCGCTTACAAACGAGAGAAACTGGAAGTGGATTTATATTCTTTGGCCACACTTCTTATAGGACATTGTAAAATATAGAATCTTGCATATCACATTGTTTTGCACATCCTCTTGATGAAGCTCTCCTTCTCCTCCGGCGGCGGCTCCAGCGCCGCGATGATGGCCTCGTCGAACACGTCCTTGAGCCCCGTCTGCGTCATGGCCGAGCACTCCATGTACTTGATCGCCTTGATCTCCTTTGCAACTTTGTCGCCCTGGGAACAAGTAAACGTCGTTAAAAGCGTTGTCCAATCACGCTATCGCTCATCTTGTGGGAACCATTTAGGCTAATTAGCCGCCTTCTCGTTTTCCACATGTTTTAATTTATTCACACCTGTTCCTTTGTGACGACCTTCTGCTTGCTCTTGGCCAGCCGCTCCTTGACGGAGGGGTCGTCCCTGAGGTCGATCTGGGTGCCCACGAGCACGATGGGCGCGCGGTAGTACTTCTTCACCTCGTTGGCCCACTTCTCCTTCACGTTCTCCAGCGAGTTGGGGTTCACGACCTGAGGCGTAAATAATTGCGTCAGGTGGCGTTAATGGGGCAGCAGGGTTGACGCTAGGCCTCCGTTTTGCAATGTACAACAATGTAAAGAGCACGTATTTTTCACGGCTATAAATCGCCTAATTCGACGAAAAAAGGGGGCCAGTTATTGAGATGGATAAATTGAGGGGTAGAAGTTGTTAACAGGGAGCAGTGGTTAAAATTAACGAGCATAGAGGAAGAGAAGAAGGAGATAATGTAATATTGTGCTTATAATGGGTCTAGAAATGGTTCTAATAAGCCTTCCATTACAATGGAACAACCCATTTGTGTTACAGGATTTTATTATTGCCGCCTACGTTCGATGATATTTAAACCTTTTTAATGCTACGGTAGTTTAAAGGGAGAATTGATCTTTTGCGTGCAGGCTTCGAAGATGAAGAATTGAAATTATTGACCATAAAGAGAGTCAAAATATTGTTACAATGATAAGTGCCTAAATTTGGTCATGTCTTCAGGCTGTTGTGCTTGTTAATTCAAGACGTACTACAGTACATAAAAAAGTAGGCACTTATGGTTACCGATCACTTAGATCCATGTAAATTGATACTTTAATGCAAGCTTTAATGCATGAAGAGTTACACAGGTGATTGTTCTTGATGAAACGTACCGAGAAGCAGACTAAGAACACATCCGTGTTGGGATACGATAGATGTCTTAGGTTGTCATAGTCCTCCTGTCCGGCGGTGTCAAACAGGCCGAGTGTGTAAGTGTCGTCGCCGATGCGCAGGGACACCACGTAGTTGTCGAACACGGTCGGGATGTACTCCTGAAAAGAGAGTTCGTGTTACTCGAAAATTAGCGAGAGATTGGCAAATTCAAAGTGCGCACAAGTTAAACGTGGGCTCAACCTGATTATGGTTGATAGACAAATAACGCAATTTAGCATAATCAATCCTGCAGGACACAACTGTTGGTTGGTTGTTGACTCTTCTTCTTGCTGTCAAATAAATGCAGAGCTCCTCTTCCTTTCCTCATTTGAAGTGGGTAGTAGTAGTGGTCGAGGAGGAGGAGGAGATCCAGTTCGAACGAGGAGCCACCCACATTAAGAAGGAGGAGGAGGTCTTTATTTTTTGCACGCACGCGGCTAGAATAAATGTGTACACAACTCCCAATTGACCGATGACGTTTCAAAGCTTAATTTAACTGTCCAGTCCTTATCTGACGGACAGCAGCTGGGATATGTCAATATGAAACGGCGCTCGTTGTATTAGTATTTTGCTCTTACCTGAGGGAATTTGTCTGTCGCATAAGAAATGAGCATGCAGGTCTTGCCGACCGCGCCGTCGCCCACCACCACGGACTTGATCACCTTTGGGCTGAACTCGGTCATCGCTCAGTGGGAGTAGGAAGGGAAAAGGCTGCTGCTGTTGCTGCCAACGTGATAATTATTTATTTTTCGTTGATGATAAGCCTTCTACTTCGTTTTCTTCTCCCTCTTCTTCCGTTAGACGCTACATTATTATTTTTAACTGTTCCTTCTTCATTTTCTTGTTGATAGATTCTGGCGCGGCTGTTCAACGGCTGCGGCGTCGTCTCTCCGGCTGCTGCTGCTTGGCCTTCTTCTTCTTCTTCTCGTCACACGTGCAGATTTATTTCAAATGTTATTTGAGTTTTTCGTCTTTGCCTTGTTATTCTAGCAGTCGTATTAAAAATCCACCCTCCGTTTGTTGGGGGTCGCTCGTCTTCTTCTATTGTGGTCGTTATGCACTGTTGTTGAAAATGTTGGGCGTGGCTGGCTTCTTTTTTCGCGGAAAATATTTCATTTATTTATCCAAACGCATTCGTCTTTCAATCTGCAGCAGCACTGTGTGCACATATTTATCCTCTTCCACCAATGTTAGCTGTTGCAGTTCCAAACAGGTTCCATTTAACCCTCTTGACTGAGTGCCACCGAAGTAGAAGCACTGCCTGCAGCCCAGACAACGACTCATCTTTGTCTGTAGTATTCGCTCCCGCAGCCGCACTGTGTATATCATCATCATAGTCATAGGCGCCAAATGCGTTATTAGTGTAAGCTCTCACACACACAGACCGCCGCACTAGCAGAAGAAGCAGTAGCGGATGGAATTATGTTTGCTTTTTGGAAGCACTCAGACTGGCTTACGAGCAGTGTGCGTGTGTGTCTTTCGAGCAGCTTGCGATTAGCTCAGCAGAAGATGATGACGATTGCTGCGATGATTATTATTAGCACCATTTGTGCACAAATGTGCGAAATTTTGATGTTGTAGCTGATAAAGAAACGGCGAATGATCGACCCTATTCCATTATCAGAAATAAGGACATCAACATTGTTGCTACATTCTCTGTAACGAGTTGTTTTCAGGAAGTCTAAAAAAAGATGAAAGAAAGACCCATTTTATGACAAGATTCCTTCAGGGGGCAAATAAAAGGGGTCGCTTACAGCACAATGCAAAGTGAATGGATAGCGTATTCAATGCAGTGCCTGCTATTTGTTGGGCATAAAAGGCATCAATAGATGACCATATAAGAGGAGAGTAAACCCTTAAAGTCTTAAATGGTTCTTAAAAAGGAACTACTGAACTTCTTGTTTGCTCCTGACGGCAGCTAATGCGATCATTTAATTCTCGTTTCCAGAGATCTCAAACTTGACAACCTCCTTCTCGACACCGAGGGCTACGTGAAGATCGCTGACTTTGGCCTCTGCAAGGAGGGCATGGGCTTCGGCGACCGCACCGGCACCTTCTGCGGCACGCCCGAGTTCCTCGCGCCCGAGGTGCTCACCGACACGTCGTACACGCGCGCCGTCGACTGGTGGGGTCTGGGCGTGCTCATCTTTGAGATGCTGGTGGGCGAGTCCCCGTTCCCCGGCGACGACGAGGAGGAGGTCTTTGATAGCATCGTCAACGACGAGGTGCGCTACCCGCGGTTCTTGTCGTTGGAGGCGATCGCCATCATGAGAAGGGTAAGACGAGGAAAGGTAGTTGTGTACATGGAGTTAATAATAATATCGTTCTCTTTGTAGCTCCTCCGTAAGAACCCTGAGCGCCGTCTCGGTGCGAGCGAACGTGACGCTGAAGACGTGAAGAAGCAGGCATTCTTCAGGAACGTCAACTGGGAGGAGCTGCTCATGCGCAAGGTTCAGCCACCCTTCGTGCCCACTGTGGTGAGTTTATTAGGACCTATGATCTAGCTGGAATGGAGTATTACGAGCCTTTTATCTTTTTCAGAGCGGCTCCGAGGACGTGTCCAATTTCGATGAGGAGTTCACCTCCGAGAAGCCGGTGCTGACGCCTCCGAAGGAATCTAGGACGTTGACCTCCGACGAGCAGATGCTCTTCTCGGACTTCAGCTACATGGCAGACTGGTGTTAATAACAGTAATAAAGGACGCACAAAGTAATATTATCTAATAAAAGACTCAAGTTTATTATTAAAACTACACACACAAAGGAGAAAGTAAAGAAGAGAAATGCCGCTCCAAATGTTCAGCATGTGAGCTGTTGTGGCTTAAAGAGCCTGTGATTTTATATTCGTATGATAGAAGAACAATATTTCGTGCCGAAGAAAGAAGAGGAAGAAGATTAAAAAGTGCCCAAAAAGAGAACTACTATTTTTGACAACATTAATTGACATATTGGTATAAAGATTGACAAAGAAAGGTCCAATCAATTTTACAAGCAATAATGAGAGAAAGGAAGAAGAGTAGATAGCTAAATTATATATATTCTGAACTGTAAAGAAGTTGCCTTATAAAACAAAGAAAACAACACTCGAAACCAGCGCATATTTTAAAATAACCCTTAGATATCACCACCGATTTGCCTTAATAATTTTGGCTATTTGAATACATGGCCAAATACTGAGATATATATTTCGGAATAGTCTTCCATCCTAGAAATGATAGAAAAAAGAACTTTTCCCAAAAAATGATACTCTCTCTTCATATATTATTGCTTTATTAAAATCCTATTCGCCTAAATACGTCTTATTTCAATAATTTTGAAGTTCTGCCCAAGCAAGAAACTAAATATTCCCATTGAAGAAATGTTCATACTCAAGATGTACTCCTGTAGCCTCAAAAGGTAATAATTAAAAATTGAATAAAATATATATTGATCTAACAATTATTTTATTTCTAATTTCTTATTGCTGGTCGAGTTATGTATGCAATCGCATGGAGAACTGAAGAAGACGCATCATGATCTTGCATGTGCAAGTTATTATACATACAATAAATACTTCAATCGTTAGTAAAGTTTAAAGCTAGATAGCCATACCGCTTACATATTCCTGCCGAGTCGATCGTTCAAATTTCCCGCTTTCATAAGCGGCCCCTCTTTTCTCGATTGCGTCGCCCGCGTAAAACATAAAATTGATAAAAATAAAAACTGGCTTTCACAATTTTGTCAAAAGATCACCGCCGAGAAAACATTTCTGACAATCTTGGACCATGTCTCTGACTTGTCTCCTCGACCAACTGCGCCAAAAGGCCACCGAGGATGGCAAACTGCCAGAACTACAACGCAGAGAAGCCTTCTACAGACACCTCCTGGGCATCGAGAAAACGACACATACGTATGCTGCCCAGGAGCTTAAAGCCCCTCCTGATTTGGAAGAACAAAGCAAGAGCACTGACGGCGAATCCCAACCCGGCAACAAAACAATCTCCCTGCACCAGATCCTTGAGAACAACCTCGCCCCGGAAGAGCTCCACGCTGCCAAGCTCCGCCTACGTCCAAACACGGACGATGTTGCAAAGCTGTGCTCGCATATCGCCGCGTGCGACGACAAAAACCTCGCAAGGGACCTCATCACTAAGGCACTCTCCTCGTATTGCCTGGAGCACCGCTGTCTGCCAGTCGAGGTCGCCGTGGTACTCCGCGCACATGAGGACGCCGTCTGCGAGGCGTTGCTAGCGCCAGTGATGCGCGTGACTGACGTACTTGACGTGGCGTCGTCTGAAAGGATCTGTCAGCTGCTGGGGTCCGTCACGAGCAAGAAATGCCTCGCCCGGGTGGGTGTAGCCTATGTGCAGGGCAGAGTGCTTGAAGACAAGCTGATGGGTGTTTTGGACGTCTTCCTGGAAGATTCTGCATTGCGGCAAGACGCTGAGTTTATGAGGGAGGCTGCGAGGTGTATGAGCGCCAGTTCCGGGCAGATTCCGAAGAGCGCCCGGATGGCGAAAACGCTTCTCGCTGTTGCAAAGGCAGTTCCGATGGAGCTCCTTAGTCCCAATTTCAAGATTAAGTCAGATTTGCTCGCGGCGGCGGAGGCCAACAAGACGATTCTTAAGAACGCTGTGATCAAAGAATTAAAGAGGCGTGGGGATTGAATGGTAATGATGCGGTTGTATGTATAATTTATTTCATTAGAACGTAAAATACAAATGTCTTAAACAATTGAGCTTTTGAACTGTAGTTAGTAACTTCTATAGGTCACAAACTTTAATGTTTGCTCGAGTTCATATTAAAAATAATATCTACTTTAATGTATGAACAAAACCTATCCTACGCTATTAGGCAAATGTAGCTGCCTATCTATTATTAATGAAATGCAGTCAAACATTATAATATGTTTGACGGAGTGAATTGTGACGCTGCTTTAGAATGATTATATCATTATACAATATCTGATTTCTCAAGTTATATGGCTGCCCTTTTTGTCCTCTTCATTACTCCACCATGGGCTTGGTCTGCTCCATCCAAGGTGCGCTGTTGTTCTCTATCTGACCGTTGTTGCCCTGCTGCTGCTGCATTGGAGGCTGGTCCTCCTGTTGCTCAGCCTGGGGAGGGGCTGGGGCACCCACAGGGTTGCCAGGCAAGTGCACCTCGTTGCTGTCCTCCTCCATGGCCACGGCCTCCTGCTTCGGGTTCACCAGCGTTGCCGTTAACGATGACGATCCACCTTTGCAGTTCTCCTGGTGGGTGTTCATGTCCGCCTCCACCAAGAACGTCTCCCGGCAGTTGGGGCAGGCATACGTCTTCACAGTGATGTCCACAAGGCTACCAGGGTGGTCCTTGATGTAACGGATGGTTTCACTCAATGTTGCAGGGCGTTGGTAACCAAGAAGCTCTCCGGCCTTCTTGTAAATGGCGGTAAGCTCCTCCTTAGATTTGGACACGTTGAAGTGGTGCTGGAAGAGGCGCTGCTGCTGCTCAATGCTACGGTTGGGCGGAAGTTGTACGGGGCGACCGGATCCAGGAGGTCGGCCAGGGGGGCGCCCGGGTCCGCGGTGCATGCCACGCTGTTGTTGCGCCTGCTGGGCTCTCATTTTCAGCTGACGCTTGCGCCTGAAGTGAATGAGCTCTCTTAGCGACGCCGGCTCCTTGTAGTTCAGGAACCGTCCCAGCTTCACCCGATCCGCCTTGATCTCCTGGTTGGTCTTCCAGATGCCCAATACTTTGAAGTAAGCCATTTGCGCCTTTGTGTGCGGCTCGCCGGATTGCTGGGGAGGTTCCACGTCGTAAACCTCAACTGGCTTTCTTCTCGGTCGACCGGGACCACGACCGGGCACGGAGCGAGGTCGAGATCTCTCCGAATCGTCCTTGCGAGGTCTGCCCGGGGGCCTTCCAGGACCACGTTTACGCCTGCGCCCGATCTCAATAACAGTAACGCCTTCCTTACGCGGGCGGCCCGGCCCACGACGGATAGTTGGAGCGGCCTTGTGCGTGATGCACCCCTTGCAGCTGGGCTCTGGACAGTTGAAGCACAATGCGACGACGTCGCCACCCTCCTTGCTGGGGTACTCGTAGACGCGGAACTTGGTGGCCGTGAGAGCGTCAAAGTGGTCGTGGAATGGGATGCGGAGCAGCTGGTTCAACTTGGCGTTCCAAAGCCGCACCATCTGCGGAGACCTGCCAATGCGCGCTCCTCGAATCTTGCTCTCGAAGTAGTCGACCGCCTTGATGAGGTTCAGACAGGCGCCGGTGAACTTGCTGCTGTGACCTACAGACGAGAATATGTGCCTTGAGGTGAGGTACCGCCAGCGCTCCTCCTTGTCCAGCCTCTTGTCACTGCGCTGGAACGAGTAGTTCAGCTCGAGCGCCTCCTTGATGGTCAGCGCTGGCAGTTCCTCAGGCTCCAGGTAAGACTGGTCCGCCTGTACCCCACGGCACAGCATGCGTAGGCTGGGAACCGTGTTCTGGGCAATCGTTGAGTCCGAGCCCTTGAGCCCTTGCTGGATGGTCACCCACATCATGGAAAAGTCTTCTTTTGCGGGCGGAGGGACTGCGGCTAATTTAAGTTTCAGGCAATCTTGGCCACTCACATGGCGACCGAAAGGCTGGTTCAGCTTGTACGGCACACGGCATATAGGGCAATTGTAGTTGCCCTGCTTGCAAAGCGGAGTGTGCAACTCCTTTTTGACCTTAGCAGCGGCTGCAGCGCCGTTAGTCATTCGTGCACCGCTGCCCTTTGGCCTTCCAGGCCTCCTCGGGGCAATAGGATCAACATCCGCCGGGGCGGGTTTCACGGTCTTCTTCCTATTCTTGTTCTTGGGACACATTTTCCCGTGGATGGCGATCGCGCGATGAGAACTAACTTTGCTCTTGCAGAACTTGCATTTGAAGCCCCCGAATCGAACCTTCTTGCAAAGCTGGAGGTGCCGCACATACCAGTTGCCAATGTCTCGGAATGCCTTGCGACATCCCACACAATTGACCTTGTTCGCCCCAGGGCTGTCCACCACCGTGATAAGATATTCGATAATATCCCACGGCAACACGGACAGCTTGCAAGTCTTGCGATGTTTGAACTTCTTGGTGCCACGACAGCGTGCGGTGTTAATGCAGCCGGAGCACATGACGTAGGGGCGTCGCTGGCGCGTCTGTTTGCCCTCAGACCGAGACGACGCTGAGCTCTCCACACCCTCGCCACGGGCCGAGCACCGGTCCAGCACACTCACCACCACGCTTACCGGTTCCGGACCCTCCGTCTTCACCGCCGCAGCCACAGCCGCTGCACTGGGAGCATTGCTGTCGTCGTCGTCGCCAGTGACGAGATCGCCGTCGGCAACGCCAGTCACCATCTCCACCTCCTCGTCCTCATCATCGTCCTGGCCAAGGTCAAGGAATCTGGACGAGGTAAGTTTGACGATGCACGGCACCACCGCTTCGTGGAATCGCTCCACGCCATCGCCGGTCACTCTGCACGTGGCCCTCGTCTTGTCGCTGTTGAAGGAAACCGTCATGGAAACTCGCTCAGCGCCCTCTTCCTTGGCCTCTTGCAGCTGCACGGTGTGCTCGCTCTCCTCATTATCGCCGTCTTCCTCACTGTCCGCCCGCCGCCAGCCAGTCTGCGCCGTCAGCTCACCCTCGGCCATCAGCTGCCTCATGGCGGACCAATCAGCGGCCAGGAAGTCAAAGTTAACGTAGTGTCTGGTGGCTGAGAAGAAGTAGAACGATCCCTGTTCGTGGTCGTCCTCTTGCTCCATGTCCTCGCACGTAATCTCGATACCGGCGGGGGTGTCGTCAGCTGCGGAGGACATGCGGGAGTTGTCGTCATCGTCGTCGTCCTCATCATCATCATCATCGTCATGTACACCGTTTGCGGAAGAATTAAAGAACTCATTGGATTCCTGCTCTCCTGCGGTGAACTCTGGACCCCTCTCCGGAGCTTCGTCCTTCACCTGGCCGTCCTCCGAGACCTTGGGAGTTGTTTCCTCTTCGATATTGGTTCCAAATGACGCCAAGCTGGTGAGTTTGGGCTTCACGTCGCACTGCCCTTCACAGTCCGAGAAGGGACAGCACATGCAAATGAACTCGATGGATCTGCTCTTGCTGTCTTCATTGATGACCTTCAATCCCTTTTTCTGCGGCCTAAATAAGGGTTCAGACAGGTTGAAATTGGCATTGAGAAGCCGGTCCAATTTCTCATCGAGTTGTTCTTTGCCGTGGTCACCGTAGGCCTTGCCTCTGGACAGAAGAAGGGTCACGACGCGCTCCATGTTGTTGGCCTTGGTAAAGAACCGGCCGGAGGAGGCACAGCGGAGAACTCGACGTTCAAGCAGACCTTGGTATAGTTGCCAGTATTGGAATGTTTTCAGTTTGGTTCTCCACTTGGTTAGAGTCATCTTGATGCTGAGGGCATGCTGGAAAGAAAGATATGGACGTGAAATTTCGAATTTTGCAATACGGATCAATTACAAAAAACTTGAAAAAAGTATATCAAGACATATTATGACAATCCAAGTAGCTATACTATCCACTAATAGAAAGTACACCATTTTCTTACCTTAACAGTGAGCTGTGTCCAATCTGCAGTTCCGCCGTCATCCGTGAAATTTCTCAACTCATGAGACGGAATCGCGACGGCCGTTGAAGAAACATTCTGGTCATCGGACACCCTGAACTCTTCGTAGTCCATGGGCATATTATGCCCGCACTCCGCACACTCTTGGTTCCCATGAGGCCCGAACGAGGCCGCCGACCTGGGCTCCTCCTGAGCAAAGTTCTCCCCACTGAGCATTGTAACGCACTTGTAACACAAGAACGCAGGGTGGATCTCATAGTCATCCTGACTCACATCGAGCCCCTCAAAAATAGTCTGGATCTGATCTCGGTAGAGGAATTTGCACCGCTTTCCAGGACAGGGTGTTCCGTGTGGGATGTCAGGCGGACAGCGATGCAGCTTCGTCTCAGCCTGGGTTTTGCACAGACGACACGTGCTGGTCATGTAATGGGCGTGCCTCGCACTGCCAGCTTCAACACTGGCACGGTCATAACCCAGTTTGTGGCAGCCGGTGCAATTGGGTAGCGGACAGGACAGGCAGAGTAGTGTGATGGCCGGGTCTCCTTGCTTCCTGTACATAATGGTGATACCGTTGGCCTTGGTATCATCAGGCAGGTTGACGACCTCATTGACGGTGAGGCTGAGGAAGAAGCGGAGCTTCTCTTCCCAGGCGTCCTTATCGACGTCGCCCTCGGCCGCGTGGTGCGAGGACTCCATGGACTTGAAAATGGCGACTGCCAGGTCGGCCATGGACAGGGATTCGTAGGCGAATTGGTGGATGCCCAAAGACACAAACTGATCCGACACTGTCGTTTTCTCACTCAGCAGATGAGAGTCATAAAACAGTTTCAACTCGATGCACTCCTTGATGGTGATGGCCGGAGCGTTCGGGATGGGCTGCTTGTTTTGCAGTCCCCGGGCAAGGAGGCTGAGAGGGGGCACAATACCGGGCTGAGCCTCAAGTGGCCGCTTGTAACTCAATGCGGTCCATGGCAGCTCCAACACATCTCTTTCCTCCTCTTCCTCTTCTTCCTCTTCCTCCTCGTCGTCGTCTTCCTCGTCCCCATTGGTGTTCTTGGGCCCTTTGAGCTCACTCTCTTCATTGTAGAAGGCAACCTCCTTAAGCCGATGCTCTGGAAGAACGCCCAGCTCGACGGCTAGAGCAGAAAATTGACCACGGCCAGCCTGAAGAAGTCGGCTAGCGCATCGTTTCAGCTTGGTGTAACACGGTTCGCAGACTGCCTGGCCCACATAGAAGTCCGGCAACAAAGGCAGGTAGATGTCTTGCATATTGGGGCTGATATACTTTAGGTTGTCGACTTTCTCCTCCAACGATTCGCCGCAACAGACGCACTCCTCACCCGCAGGAAACTCTTCCGTGAGCAGCGCCTGATGCTTGGCACACACCAGCAGATCGGCGGTCTTCCTCCCCAGTGCCGCGGCATTGGTCCACCCGCACCGCTTGGCCACCAGGAGGCGCGTCTCCAGAGTGGGACCGTCGTCATTCTCCTTGTCTTGGTCCTCTTCTTTCTTTGCCCTGTCCCTCCACTTCTTGTTCTGCAGCGAGATCGGGTCGGTGAGCGTGGCGAGTCTGGAGAAGGTCTCCCAGCTGGAGCAGTTGCCGCTCGTCTCGCACGTGATGATGGAGGGCAGCTGGGAGGCGAGGTCACACCGCTCGGTGGTCATCATGGTGCAGCCGGGGGAGGGTTACACGGTGGGCATGACGGGCTCGGAAAACTTTCTTTTCGGACTTCTTCTTCCTGGCCAGGCAGGTTCTGCCGCAGCTTGTGTTTTCTGCAGATTTTCAGCCAGGGTTGCAGCATTTTTGGTCATTTCAAGGGCCATAGATGACAGATTTTATGCACTTGGGTATTTTAAGATTGGTTACATGCTAATTGTGTACTAAAATATTTATCTCATAATTATTAAAACATTCTAATATAATTTTGTTACCATAAACATATAAATATATATAAAATTGTAATATTGGCTTTGGACATTCAGCAAGATTTTCTTCTCAGCCCTACACCAAGCCAATCGTAATGTTTATTTTATTGCGGGCGTCATCAGGGGAAACACTTTTCCGACAAAATTGTGGTCAGGGAACTCAGAAAATGTAACATTTTAAAAGACTGTACTGTAGCTACTGTAGTAACCTGAGAAAAGGGATAAATATGGAATGGCAGATCTCAGCTCCACGACAGCTAGTCACCCGAAATCGGGAGGATAAAGGTTTCTTTGCTTTTGAGAGGAATTTTTCCGCCCTTTCTGATGAAACCTCTTTCCCTTCTTCTTTTCTTACTAGCTGGAGGAGTGAAAACAGCTGTTAAAAGAACCGCCATTCCATATATATCCCTTTTCTCAGGTAGTAACTCATGGATGACTCTAGAAGAGTCATCCTTCAGAAGTACCAAGTTGTATATACATAGACTTAGTAATAACTACTGTCTATGTGTATATAGACCCCAGATGTTCATATCACGTACTCCCACATAACAGAACTTGAATGTATTCATAATCTATGAGGGGCACTACTACTTACTCTGTACTGTACTAGAATTTGTCCCCCTCATAGATTCATAATAAATTTGGATTTCTTTTATGTTAAAATATTACATGATCAAGACCAAGGGGTGCCCGCAGGGAAAACATTTGAATTTTTATCTTTTTCCCGCGCTCACTTCAAAGAGTAAAATGTCTCATAAGTGTCTCATAAGTCCTTACAGACTCAGCTTTCAGGCAGCTCT
>LR142350.1:0-10607 GCA_900659605.1 Tisbe holothuriae | reverse complement strand
TAGATCATAACAATAAAAAGTGCAAAGGGAGGCAGGAAACAGGAAAGCACCAAAGTTTTGTCACAAACGTCGTAAAACGAAAAAGAATCTTTGGGAAATGGGTTTACACGCCATCGATACGTCCTAAGGTTTAAAGAGCACAGTTGTTGATTTTACTGTATCTGATTATCTCTGCATTTTATGCGGGAACATCAAGGTATTGAAAAAAAGCTCATCCTTCACATATGTTAATAGCAACATTTTTAATGCTTAATACAGTCAAAGTTTTAAATGTTAAAGTATCATGTTATTCTTAACTTGGGACTGTAACTAAGTAACCCTCGACTCCTGCTTTTTTTCTTAAAATATGTAGTAACCTTCAATTAGCAAAATAAAATGGATTCCGTACAAAATCTTTTCATAGTTCCCTGTTCATATGTACCCTATATAAAAATCGAGTATAAAATGTACGTGTCTTATCTACCCAACATATTTTGAATGTATGTTATTTGCATCAAATAAGGAAACAACCCCAAAACTTAAATGAGAATGCACATCAGTTGCTCCAATTTTATTATAACTTTAACGGTCCATTTCAGAAAACGAGATCTTCCTGCATCCTTCTTTTCCATATTGAAAGAGAGTCCAAATACTCTGTTGTTACCTTCCTTTGAAACAAGAATGCCCCGAAATGCCGATAGCTGACTATAAAAAGCCCTTCTCTCAAGAGGCAATATTCACACACAAACCGCAAATAGCCCTTGATAAGGTTTGATACGGAGAGGTGTGAATCTGCACAGAATGGAATGGCATATCGGAGAACCCAGAGGTCAACTTTACTGTGCAACTTTGACAGTAATACTAATTAACAGGTAAACAACTAGCATAGAAAAACACTAAATGGTATGTTTGCCAATAAATTTAAGCATATTAAGGCATATTTTAAGTTGTTTCCCTTTTCAAGTAATAATAGTAAAGGTTGCCATAATACTATTTAAATGCAATTCTGCTGACCTTGTTTGTCTGGGCATCGCAACCAATGTGACTAAAGCCTTTCTAGCCCCCTCCACAAAGGAATCGAATAAAGAACCCGTCTGGCTCTCCGTAAGGTAAACAATCTCGCTTCCTGGGTTATAAATTAGCCGGCTTTACGCACGGACATCCGATAAGAAGAGAGAAGGAAAGCCAGGAGTATTTCGGGGGTGTTTTCTTCGCAATTTATCGAGTCCTTATAGGGGAAAGAGTATTAGACGATACAAGGTCATTGCTGAGCCCGGGTGTTACAATGAAGGATATAAAGAGTACGGGAGAGAGATCAAGATTGGGTTTCTAAAACAAGATTTTTAAACAGGTGCTAATTTGACGTTGCACTGAAAGGCTACCATTTGATGAGCTATTATTTTCTATTTGTAGTTTTAGCCAATCAGACCCTAGTCTCCCCCTAACCATAGTGCTAATTTGACACTCTCATCAGTCTGTCTAGCCCCATTGTGTATTTTTAGAACACGTCTCCGTCTGGTATTCATTCATGTAAATGTGTTGAGACTATGCGACAAAAAGTCCGGCCAAAATCGTGACTGTGATATGAAATGTGTTTACAATGCGTGGCAAAGAAAAAATGCTTACTCACGATGTGAACATTACTGGCATGCTGATGTACTGTTGATACTTTAATGAAGATATTGTATTTTGAGAAAAACTCCGTTCTTCTGAGAACATACTCTTTGTTACAAATTTATATATCTTAGTTGTCTAGAAGGAATGTTTTCAGTAATGTAGTTTCTAACGTCTTAAAATAATTGTAATAATAACTATCGAATTATTCTAAATATATGCCATCTACTCAGCTTAATGAACATCTCTAGTCATAAATCGTCAGTTATATTTTTGTTTCCTTTTCTTGAAAAAGTTGATCTCGGAAGCTAATCTTTAGCAGAAAGAAATTGGAAGAAAACTCAGACCATTGATCATCATTGACCTTGGCCGCTATGGAGTTATTCTTGTCAGATAACGGAAGAGTCATCAGTTTGACCCAAATTAAACACAATGGGTCTGGGAAATGCTGCATTAAGTACGTTGTTACCAGGCGAATTGGAATCACATTATTGTATGATCTTAGTGCATGGCGATTGATTAAGAAGGGCACTTTTAGAGTGTGCTCTAGAGTCTAGACGTACCTTTAGAGCATATAACCATTGCATGCACTGTCTTGTAAACCAACTTTGTGATTTTAGATTTCAATAAATCGACTTTTTCCTTTTCGTCTTCTTGCTGCAACCGACTATTTATTTTTAGAGGACAAGAAGCAAATCCTTTGATATCGTTTCGCTTGATCTGAAGCAAAAAAGCCCAAAAGCTTCTTTCTTCCTAACTTCTAAAGACCGCCAATGCGACTTTTTAAACCATAAGTGTAGTCAGGGGTAACTGTTAGCGATTTTCCTTTCTTCAACTAAACAAATATTGCAATGAATGTTATGTCAGACTGACTGAAACTCATTCTACAGTGTATTTATCAGATAACCAACAAACAGCCTTCCCTCATTATCAATATATCTTAACCCAATCTCCAAGCATTGCATATAACTCTTGTAACTAATATATAAGGGTTTACTGGTTTAGCCCCCGTTAAACGGCCACATTTATACGCATTCTACACCATCCTATCATCCTCCCCCCATGGGAGCTACTCATCATAAAGAAATCCGACTCGGTTCCAAAATATATAAGAAACCAGAGCGGGATTTGTACTCTTCAACAACTGCATTTGGAATATTATGCTTGGTACATTAACATGAAAAGGCTTAAATGTAAGATTTGGACAGTTACTGCATATGAAGGATATTTCATACAAATGAGCATAGAACGCATAAAGAAAAGGATATGCATATACATTGACAATTCAAGTTAAACTGTCCTCTCACCTGTGATAATATGTATTGCTGTCTCATTTGAATCTCCCGCCTCTGAAGAGCATCGATATCGCCCCGTGTCCTCCGAGAGCGTGTGCTCCACCACCAGCGAGGAGAAGACAACTGTGTCACCATTAGAGTCACCAGCGTCGGGGTCGAACAAGGAGCTCAAACTAGAAATACAAATAATATATTGTAACAAATTCAAATCTATTTCTTTGTATTTTATGCTTAGGGGTTTTGAGCTGACATAGTTTGCTATTTTCCCTGATATAGTTATTGTGTCATTTACAATACACTGCATAGTAAGGTCAGAAAGGGTCAACAAAAGTGGGGAGGGCAATAAAGACGTTTTTGATTGCTACTGCTTTGTTTTTGATCCTGTCTATAATCGTAATATTTTATGTACCTGATATTGTGCCGTTGGCTGCCGAGGAGAGACTGGAAGAGAAGAAATGGACGGGAGATAAGATATTGAAGTGGCGGAAGCGATGTTTTTTGGAATAAATGTATATCATGAAATTTGAGTTTATTTGACCCAAACATACAGTACGCTATACGTGTCAGTCTAATATACTTAATATCCGTATCAAATAGTTTTCATGAAACCCCATAATATTTAATAAATACCCACATACAAAAAAACTAAATTGGATTAGCTGTGTTCCAGTGGACAGTTATTTTGATTCTCTCCCCCGTTTCTAAGCCCTTCTTCTTCTACTGATTCCAGCCTAACTGTTATGATCATTCCTCTCATGGTTAGGCCGCAGTTGTAAGAGTGGATCTGAGACTGAGTCATATTAGGAGAAGAGTCTTCGCTAGTCCAACTAAATCTGGACCAAGTCTTTGACGCAGTAGGACAAAGTTAAATACCGTTCTAGGAGAGGATCGAGGAAGATTCTAACGGACAGGGATAACATTTTATAAATAGAATCCCTTTCATTTAAAAATGCCTTCTGCTAATATTATATGCATACCATTGATTTCTTCAAAGTACACACAGTAATCTCGCTTATCACAGTATCCCCGTTTCGTCAAATGTTAATGTAATGAGACCTCTCTGTCAACCCTGAAACCTCCACCGTATGTAGCTGCAGACCATCTTGATCTCCTTCTTCCTCAGAATACATGGCATCAGTGCAAACGGTTACAACTTAGCTCTTTTTATTCTTCCGGACAATAAAGGAAGTCTCAAAGTTGGCAACGTCTCGAGTGCGAAGAGAAGCAGCTCTACTTTTCATAATTGTGAGCCACTACTGGAAGTGTAAACTAGATTTCTAGCACCTAGTGTATATTTCAACTACTTTTTCATACACTACTAAGTATCATAATAGCATATAATATAGCTGGCTTCGTTGCCACTAGCAGAACACCAACTCTTATTAGCTCTAAATTGACCAAGAAATAGTAATTTTGCTTGGTCCCCTCTTTCACTTCCACCGACCCAAGAGAGTTACACCATCACTACTTGCTACCCAAGGCAAAAGGTACTAACAGTATATTGTGTGACCACAGATGACTTTCTACCCTGGGACTGGTTTTATTATCAAGGATCCTATTGGCAAAAATCATGAAGGATTCACAGAGGAATTGGAAGGAACTTTGTACTTTATTAGGAATGGCCTCAGACTATAGAAATGTGCCATTAGGAAGAGAGTCTGTCATTGCACGAGTACTTGTCGCTAGTCAATATTATAATAGATGCTGTGAACCATTTAGTGTCCGATAGAAAGGGGTAGGGGTCCGAAATCGGATTTAGAAAAATCGTGGGGCAAAAAATCGGAGGGATGTAAAAATCGGCGGAGTATCAAATCGGACGGGAAATAATCATTGTACTGTAATAAATCGGAGGGTGTTTTGTCAAAGAGCTGAAAAATTGTAGAACACAATATTGTTACACTTAGTCTAAATTCGTAATATGTTTAGGTGACATTTGTAGTGAGCTTAAAAGTTATATTAATTAAATTACTGGGACAAGAAGAGTAAGATGTAATATGTACAACTTTAAAATGCAGTTAGAATACAAGACTGCATGGAATGGGAATTGAAAATAAGGTTCTGTGTTACAAGAGCACAGATAAAGTATTTCCCATGTACAACAGTAAAGTGCTTCTGACGTTGCTGCTTTAAACTGAACTAATTAATTGTGTTGCAAGGTCAAACAAAGTCTCTAGTAAGGTATTAATGTGGTTTTAGGATAGCTTTTTATACAAGATCAATTCATGTATCATGTATAATGCTAAAGTGCTTCTAAAAGTGCTTCTTTAAGTTTATCAAGTTTTCTACAAATAAAATAAGAATAAGGTATCAATATACAACGTTCAAGTGCTTCCACAATAATTGATTGAGACATGTGCTTATTGTGCTTCATCTCTATGTGCATGACCATGCATTGTGCAGACCTTAATATGACATTTAGTCTCATAGCCACACTCTCAAGTCTCAATGCCCCACTTCAAAATGTGCTGAGCATGCTTAACATAAGATTGCACTGAGGCCGGTTTTTGTTCTCTTTTATTTTCTGCTAATCATGTTTAGAAATCGAATTTTACTAAGTAAAAAGTGATTTCAAACACGATTAGCCATCGATTAGCATGAAAAAAAGGAGAACAAAAACCGGCCTCTGGTATTCAGTTAAAACCTGCTCTCTCAAAGCTTCACCTCAATAATGGGCATGACTTGCAGCATGAGCATGCTTTGCATAGTACTGCAGTTGACATTCACTAAAAAGGCTGCACTCCCAATACTTAAGCTCAAAGTGCATGCACATGTTGTAATCTTCAGGTATCACTACCAACTGCATTAGTATTGTAACCAATTGAGAACTAGAATATTAAAATTTAGCAACGTTAATATGACTTAAAATGTTCAACTTTTGGAGATATATTGTCGGTATTGTGAATGCATAGCAAACCTTTGCCAGGCAGGCTTGCCACACACAAATTTAATATGTTTCTATGTGGCACTCTTGCTATGAAGAAGGGAATTGCTTGTGCAGATACCCCAACCTTAATTTTATCATGAACACAGACAATGTGACAATTCAGTTGACTCTGGCAGTCTTGCTATATAACTAATAGACAGTATAACTGTATGCCCTTGCATTTGCCATTCTCACATATTCTTTAAGGAGATTCATTACACTCTAGCTTTGATGTTGTTAATGTCAATGGCAATCCTGGCCCAAAATTTTGTATTCTGGCAGAACAAGGGAGGCATTCAGTTATCAGTTGAAAGTGGATTAGGCATACTTCAAATGTGCATGAAAATATAATTCGAGATATACTATGCATTGCATTTTTTACATGATGTCAAACTTTTCTTCCCCAATATATTTGCATGCAATGTTCAGAGGTAACATGCTAGAGAGATGATACAGCATATTTGCATGAAAAAATGTGACCTTTATTTTGTAACTATCATTATATGTGCTACAACTATAATACTAATAACTGTCTATTAAAATGTACTTAAGACTTGGGCACTACTTAATACTTATGTAAAGATCACTGCACTGAAACCTTTAATTAAACTTTGCACATTAATTATTAATAAATATAAAAATATAATGTGTGATATGATTTTTGTTCTGTTATGATTTATACCCTCCGACAATTCACTACATATGATTTCGGTCCGCTCCGATTTTGTTGCCGCTCCGATTTTTTGCCCCCCGATTTTATAAATTACAATTTCGGACCCCCAGATCTTTGTTAAGCATGTAGATGCAGGGGTTTCATTATATTTTTGAATTAACTGTCTTTATTTTCAATTTTGATTTTTGCACTTGGAGGAGTACTTAATAAAATGCAGTGCTCTCCACTTTCTCCAAAATGACTATAAACCTGACAAATAATACCAAATATATATTTTGAAAGACTTGACACAAAATTTCCATGTCCAAAAAAGTTTTTTTGACTTTACAACAAAATTGATCTCAAGCACACAAACTGAGCTACAAGTCCGTAAAGTTGATCAATTTAAAAAAAACTGTAGAAAAAAGAGAAGATCATTCTGCTGCACAAAAAGGCGTCTGATTTTTTAGCATTGTAGAAAGTAACCAGTCCTCTCTATGTAATTGACGTGGTCAAAAATAGTATAATAAAGGGTGAAAAAGTAATCAAACAATGTAAATTTGCATGTTCATGCCCAAACCCGGCCCGTGCAAACTCAAAATATAATAGAAACTATGCCACTAATCATGGGCCAAACTTCTCCCGAAGAGTTGTAGTCCAGCTGTAGAAATGGTCAGTGGTCAATGTATTATCTACTTCACAAAGGCAGGGAAAACACTGAAAAGCTTCTAGTAAAAAGTAATGTTTTCAAGAGAGCAAAGAACCTATTTTTGAGCATATTAGCCTGTATAACCTTTCTAATATCAGACAGAAATCAACCAAACTTTCAATTTTAGTAAAGGTCGCTAAGTTTGGAACATCAGTTCTACCATTGCTACTCTGGGAGAATGAGGGTTTTTTTTCTCTGCCTTTGTGTTTACCCGACTTTCAAAGACTTGTTCATACCCTAAGAGTCACTTGTAGGGCCCCAGATCCTCTCTTTTAGGCTAGGTTTATGATGTAACTTTTAGTGTCATTATTTCATATTTTAATGGCTTACTATCAATGATGTTCAGAATTACTTCAATGGTGTACTCCTGCCATTGAAAGTCTCCCTCTAAAATGTACACACATTGAAATGGATTCATGCATGTTTTTGTAATATAGCACTTACCGATTAGCTTCACATTATTTTCAATTTCATCCTCTGTGTGCTTGAAAAAGTCTTTAAAATGCAGTGAACTTCTAAGTTCTTGAACTCTAAAACCAGTTTTAGTTTGCATATAGAATAACTAATAAACATACTGCAATTATATAACTTACTCTGGGCAATTTTCAGAACCATCACATAGTATTTTCAGCCTGTTCAGGAATGTTACAGGAAGGTTCAGTTTGTCCACAGCTTGGTTTGCACAAATGGATACTGTAGGGAACTGGGGGAAAGAATATAATGCTTTGTTAGAAAATGCATGTATATTTCTATCCTTTATGGACATTCTTCTCGTTTATGAATATCGCTCATTAAGGTTGACACTTGCTATGCCCTTAATGTGAAAGGAGGGTTGAAAATCATTAAAAAAAACCTGACAAACTGGCAAAATGTAACATATGTTTTTTTCACTGGTGGATAAATCCGATTGAGTAATATTCTGGAGCGACATTAGTATAATAAGATAATTATACTAATGTCTTGTTCATAACAATACAATTTTGCTTCTGAAATGTCATCGGAATCAAAATTGCGCTTATAATTACACGCAATCATAAGACTGGGTGCAAGAAAAATATCACCTGGACATCTCCTGGGTTATAGTGATGAGTATTAATAACATTTTCCACAGGACTGGTGAAACAAGCCATTCACCCAGAACATTATTAATCACAACAGTTCCAAACACAAATGCAGATACGACAATGACTGACCAGAGTATTGTATCAGCGCTAAAAAAAGAGGCTCTTTTCTCTATGCATTTCAGAAATGAGATAAATATTACTTACAATAACTTAAGTAAGTATTACATACAGTACATAAGGTAATATTTCCTAACTGTAAGAGATACAATAAAGCATATTTTCAAAACCTAGTCATTTGCCATGACTGTGTTTGGCTTAAAAAGGTTTTTTGTTATGTCAAAAGTATGTGACAGATGTTATGCGTCCCAAAATCTGAAATTTAACTTCAGTGACTGAAGTAAACTTTGACGCTATGCACTGCAGGTCCAGTGCGTTTGACACAATTATTTGTTTTGTTACATTTGGAACGGATAAATTTTCTTTTTCTTTTATTGGTGCTTTATCATCAAATGCCTTTTGTAGAGGAAGATCTGCGCCCTCTAATACAAAAGCCGGTTTCCGTTTGCCCGAATTTCGCGAAATTCGATTTCGAGATCGAAAATTACTACACAAAAATGATTTCAAACACAATTGAAATCGGGTTCAGCGAAATCCAGGCGAACGGAAACCGGCTTCAGGGGTCAATAATAGTAAGATATTAATTAATATTGGTATTACATATATCTTCCATGAAACAAGTATGAGAATCCATGCACTGCAGTCGAGTCACAGAATGAGATGAAATTGTGCCTTGAAATTGTGAACTTCCTCTTCTCCGACATAGTGAATCAAACAGACTGACCACATATATTTGAAAGTCAATATAGCTGTTCACAGATCGAATGTCTTGTCATATCGAAAGAAAGTAGACTCCATGAACCAGGCCCATTTTTCCTATGAAGAAATTTCTCCCTGAAACCATGGGAACAAAATTTAGGGTCCTGTGATGATGGCCTTTTTTGCTAGGCATGTGTAACTGTTAAGCTAAGCCTGCTAAGGGTATTATTTAGGGGATAAAAGATAGGCTTAATATATGCTAAAGATGCAAATGTCAAAATTAGAACCAAAATAGCTCTTATGTGTCAAAACTCTGGAAATTTAGTGCTAATTCATCATTTTTAATCAAAAAATGCCACCTGGTTTAATTAATATCATGTTATATTACTTTTTCATGAATGGCATTTATGTAGTGATTTAGTACTATAAACTATATATGGCCACATAGCAAAAAAGGCCATCATCACAGGACCCTGGAATGGTGTCCATAGTAAAAAGCGGTAAATTTTACCATAGAAAAGTTATATTTCGTTTATGGAGTCTACTTTGTTTCGATATGGCAAGATAATTGTATTGTGTGTTATTTTATACGAGGAGGAATCAATATCAATATGAAGAACTTAATAATAGAACAATATATAATATAAAAATATATTTAGTTTAGCCATTCCTAATGTGGAACATGATTTTAATTACAACGGCTCATAAAAGCTTCAGAAAAATATACAAAGTAGATTTATTTCTAGGGGACAAAACACAGACATATTAGATGGTACAACTAGACTTGATAAATGTGTGTATTGATGCTAATACACATGTATGAAGAACGCGATCAAACAACATCAAAAGATCGAATCTGAAATATCGGTTTATTAACGTGTTTAAACCTATAATAATTGATGTCTATTTACTGTAGGATGAGCTTACATAAAGTTGCAAATGATCATATTTTCTTTTCTTGTTTTGGAAGATACATTCATATACTAACTGAATGATTATAATTGGTACATTATTTTGCTATTAATCCTTGGCTTAAAAGTTAGTTTAGAATGGTTTTAATCACCCCTCGTATGTCGATCCGTTTTTCATTATTGGTCCCTTTTTTGTGGGGGGACAACAACATGTTTTGACTTTTGGGCCCTAATTTGCATTTACTCAAATATAATTATTAAATTGGACAAAAAATGCTTTCGCTGGTTATATTGGTTTGTACTTTAATAATCATAATTGCTGCACTAAATTCCCTTTTGTAATGGGTATAGATTAATATACTCAGGTATCCTTTATCCATTTTCGCCGGCGCACGTACAGCTGAAAGTTTTGAGTCACAGCTTTGAGTCACACTGTTATTTCCACTCTGACATATTTTAGGTAGGTTTGAACTTAAAGTAAACTATAGAGCATTCACTACTTAGTGCTAAATTTGAATAATATGCAGTATAATATACTTGCAAGGTTATATAAAGGCTTAAAACTGAAAAAAGGTTTGAGTGATTTGTTTACAAGAAACACTCAGCTGAGTCTCACTTTGAGTCACATAACAAACTCACAGAGC
>LR142349.1:0-10620 GCA_900659605.1 Tisbe holothuriae | reverse complement strand
TTCCCTTTAACTGCGTAAGAGACCAGCCACCAGTGGGCTGGCTTGAGAGCACGGCAGGGGCCAAAAGTTCCAACCAGTCTGCCTGTGCAGCTGCTCAGAAGAGTTCCAAACAAAGTTTCTCCCATTTTGATGCATCTTGATTAATCTTTCTCTTTTTTCGCCAAAGAAGACTGATAATAAGGTTGTGTCAAGAGGATTCTTTTTTTCAACTAGCAAAACATGTAATACATGAGTAATCTGATTGTGAATCCATGACAGATTTGCATCTATAATCTTTTGCTCCTCATACTCATCTTTTAGCTAATTTTTTTTGTTAAGGGAGCCCAATTTTGTCTTGTTAAATTTTTTATTGTTAAAAATTAGCCCTTTTGACACCACCTTGTTATTATTTCCCTTGCTCTTTCAGTGCATTCTGTGACTCAGTGACTCACAAGCAGACTAGGCAAAGAGCTCACTCAGTTAGGAAATAAATGCAAGAAAACTCAGGACGAGGTCCAAACAAACGGGAGCTTGTCTATTCTCTTTCGCAGTAAAGGGAACTAGGGTAAAGCAGTAGTATTAAAGGGCTGAAATAAAAAAAAATCAATTGCCATTTGGAGATTTCACATCAATGTATTTTGGTAGCCACTGTGCAGCTGTGGGGCAATTGAGAGGGCTACAGTTATCTGACAAAGGCTGACAATCTGTATAATATATTATGTATGATATTCAATAAACTTTACCATGTGATGGGACACCTGTTGAAGCACCTACACACCAATTTTGAAAGCTGTAACTCAAATACGAGTAGTTTAGGATATTAGGGCGGGTAAACGGATTGTCAGCCTTTGATGGATAATATCGAGATATTGAATGATGGAAAATATTGAAATATTGAATGTAGAGAACTTTTTGCATTAATAAATATCTTCAAATACTAAAACATATGAAAGGGCACTTCCTGAAGACACCACACACCAAATTTTACAGCTGAGACTCAAATAGTTTTGGATATTAGGGCGGGTAAACGGATTGTCAGCCTTTGATGGATAATTCCATTTTTTGGCTTTCCTGAAAATTCTACTTAAACGGATTGTCAGCGTTTGTCAGATAACTGTAGAGGGATACTTTTAGACGAGTATATAATAGTATACACTACCGTATTATACTCGTATACTCGTACCTTTACTAAGTCGTATGAAGTAAGATTCAGCCATGAAAAAAACCGTTTCGTTGTGATGAAGTTGGTCAAAATTTAATAAACACTAGATATTAAAGACGGCCATATTATGGAGACAACATCCTGTAGCAGATAATACTATCATATTAATACCTGACAAATATCCTCCCCTGAGCAAATTTTTGCCTCACAGCTTCCCTCACCGATTTGGGCTCGCCACTTCGAAATAAGTACAGTTGGCACTGCTTTGATCGCCACAACCAAGAGTGACTGGAAAAGAAAAAGTGAGTTATTACTCATTGCCCATTATTGTCTGGCCATAAGAGATACGTATAAATGAAGATCTAATAAATTAACATTTCTAAAAAGAGTTCCAATACATGTAGTATTTTAGATGTACAGTTTTGTACGTACGAGTAGATGTACAGGGTGTCCAACTAAAGATGTCGCAAACTAAATGAAAATTACTCTGTCCTGGTCACATTTATGACTATATATGCTTATGAAGTCAATATATTTTCAAAAAAGTAAGAAATTTTATGTTAACCCATTTTTAATTCAATACGTTCATATACCTGGCCATATCCATAGACAACGTCATAAGTGCAATTTTCAGGTTCAAATATGACCAAAAACGGGAAAAATCATATTTTCTAAAAATGGGCTGTGGCACAAAAATTATTGTTCAAAAATTGTCTAATCATCGTTTTTGAGCACTTTAAGGTCAATTCAAAGTGAATAATTGGAGCCCATTTTGTGACAAAAATGGTCTTAAGAATCGAGTCATTTTTCCCATATGTAGTAAAATCTGATAAAATAGCCTGTTGTTAATATATCATTTACCTAATAAATTTATTTAAACATATTATATTTTGGCATCATTATATCAAATTTCCCACTCTCATAAAAACTTTTTTGACTTCATAAGGTACCTGATAAAGGTGACCATTAGAGAGTACTTTGCATTTACTTTGGGACATCTTCCGTTGGACACCCTGTACATTTGAATAAAAGTGTTCCTCCCTTACAATCCTGCATTGTAATCTATGATGGGGGTTGGATTGACTAAATTCTGATGCACATGGTGGCCATTAACTTGAATTAAGACTTTTATCATCCTACTTACATACACAGCAGACCCCATAACTATTGGCACACGATCCAGAGGACTCTCCACCTCGGTTTTCGCATTCTTGACTAAATATGAAAAGTACAATTAGTCTCATTATATTATAATCATATAATTAATAAACACCTTGTATAGCAGGTTCCATTCTTATCTCCGTCCCCTGTACAAGGCTCATTCCGGAAGCGGACAACATTGAACATGCTCACTATAAGGATTAATATGTATTAACATAGCTGCTGTATATTTTTGTGTAACTTACGGAATTTATGGTCCCTGCGTCCTCCTTCCTCTTTCCGGTTGCCCCTTGCCATTACAAGACAAGGAAGACCCAATGCCAGTATTATACATATAAGAGTCTTCATTTCTGTATTGGGAGAAATACGTTAAAGGTATTTTATAACAGTATTATTACTACTGTTCCGTCTTCGATGCGCTCTCCACAATTTTCTCCGTTTGATGTAGCGGGGGAAAAGCGCATTGATGTGATGCATTATAAACATTAAATGCCAAGAAAAATTTATTAACATTTTATCAAAATTTAGATCATTGGTTCTCAATATTTGTGATCATTTTCTATATTGTTTCAAAATTGGCTTTGGATCTTTAACAATTTATACGTTGCAGTGTACGTAACTACGTGTAATAAGTGTAATGCATATTCGAGGAAGTCTTATGGTGCTAAATATATTAGTAGCAGCAATATAATGATTTAATCATATGACTTATCTTGTACCATCTAATGTTCATCATGTTGCAATGCCCCTATTTGTAGCGTTAACCCACAAACCATACCAAGCAACGCAGCGCTAATTTATGTACAAGAGGGTGGATGATGGAATCTACAGGAAGACCTTTAAATTGGCTTGTGCATGTCAAAAGAAAAAGGGAGAGAGATTATAGTACGTAGAGTACACACGCGGAGATGCGTGCTAATGCATTTTGTTTGGGCAGGCCCAGGATGTCTGGAGGGCAAGAAATTGGAGCATCGTACAGATATAATAATAGACAATAGATGTCCGTTAATTGTGGAATTATAAAACACCTTAATTATGGGCCAGATTGGCCATTATACTCTAATTATTAATTTATTATTGTACTCAGGTAATATAGTAAAGTTTGCATGGAAAGCGTATAATGTAATAAAGTGTAATCAATGTTTTACAATGAAAGTAATGTAAATTAAAAATCTTTTTTGAAGGAGACGCTTAAATGCGAATTTCACCTTGCTTCCTATTTTAACTTATACCAACACATTTTGAAGATATAATTATGTACTTGGACCCCCAGCTAAGTTTCCTTCTTGGCAGGAGAAAAAAACAAAGTTGCAGTGAAAAGCAAATTCTTTGCTACAATGCATCGACCAATCTATTACTAACCTGACCGATTTCAAAACTTTAATGAATTTTCCTATAATTTTCGGAGATGCGGCCAATTTTAGATCATCATTAATGACTTTATCATAAAGTTTCTATATAATTCCAGTTCCTATGAGTACGTAAATTTTCACCAATCTATTATTCGTATTTTTGGGGAACTGTAATCACTCAATACTTAAGCATAAACAAAGCAATTCTTTCTCTTTCCCCGTGTCATGGGTATTATGTAAATTTTGTCAAAAAATCGTTATATGAACATTTCTTTACTTTTGTTATGCAATTTGCTACCACAAAATATAGTGTATACAACATTTATTTTGGCAACTGTTAACGGCTTATCTGATTTCCAAGACGCTAATCTTTCCATTGCACGCTTCGAGCGAAAGATTAAGACCAATTGCTGAAGCCGAACAAAGCACGTGATTTGGTGTATTTGCTTTGGCTCCGTTTGGTCATTTTCAGCTCAATTGGGGGAAATGTACTTTTTAAGTATGACGTCAGAGGGGGGATAGAAAATAGACTGACAGTCAATCTCGACGGGAGGGAGACAAGAGGCAAAGCAAATGGATGGGCCGATCGCGTAAAGATTGGCTGTACCATTTTGAAGTGGCAAATAAATACATAGCCAAAGGGGATTTCTTTCTTTGGGGATAAGGAAAAATGAGGAAAAGGAGAAGAAATATTCAACATTCAATTCAATTCTGAAACAATGGCAGAAAAGTGGTGGCATGGTATGAATGTGGGCAGCAAAAATCAATCATATTAGTCAATGAATAAACGGCACACACAATCTTAAGTTTGCTGGATTTACGTAAGAACCAAGGATTATAGATATAACAGGTTACCGTGTGTGGAAATATTTTTTGAATTTTGAGTTTTCCCGCTTTCGCTTATGATTTTTGCGCATGCGCAGAAGAGCAAAACATTTCGCTTACAATTCTTCCTTTTTCGCTTATGATTTGCGCAGGCAGCCTGCCTAAAAGTCCACACGGGGAGACCTGTATTGGGCCTTGGTAAGAACTGATATCGATTTTGAGAACGGTTAAGAGCGTTTAAGTTGCTTATTATACAATTACAATATGTTACACCTGAACAATTGTAAAATGTATTATATATTATCTGGTATGTATAACGTACATCCATGCGACAGTAATGCAAGTAGTATAATACAATATTAATCTAAGAGGACTGGTTGTACTACTGAACATAAAGTTAGGTGTAAAATGACATTTTCATCTCTTGATTGATGGGTGATCTTTTACGGGAATTTCTCTTACACTGATCTGACATGTCGAAGTAAGCGCGCCTAAGGGCGGAACGAAATATTTTCTAAAAGGTGGCATAATTCCAAAAGGCTATTTGCTAAGGGGTGATCATGCATAGTACGAATGGGCATCTGCTTTGGTCAAGAGCCCTTCTCTGCTCCAGTTGGCTCTCTAGCTCAGAACACTAAAATAGTAAGTTTTAACAATTCAATGCATCAATGGTTTCTAAAACGTTTTTGTACCCAATTATGAATAGTAATAGAGACTTATAATTATCTCGTCGGGCGAAAGCCTGTGGCGGAATAGTTAGAGTGCGAGACTCCCATGCAAGGGGGCTGGGGTTCAAATCCCGGCCCCAGCGCTTGGGATTTTTCAAATGCGCCCAAAAGCTGCCACACAAATTGCCCATGTGTGGCGTGCTATTGCAATGAACCTGAAAAGGTAATTCCCAAAAATAAATAAAAAGGGATGCATAGCAAATTTTTTAAAAAAATAGCTCGTCTGGGGGCGCCTTAATTTTCCTCCCATTCAATGTTTGGATCAGGGGTTAAAAGTACAAGTAAGCGCGCGTTCCTTCATGACCTACTTCAAACCTCGACATCCTAGGGAACCTAACTTTGGCTCTGGAGGAAGATAAAGTTAGTTTTCATTTTGAGATAAGTTCAATAATAATGTTACTGTTAAAGGTGACTATAGCCATTGGGGCGACAATTTTGTGTGCTGAAGGGGCAGCAAGGGAGGAAAAAGGTAGTAAAAATTTGACACTATTGGTAATAGTTATACTCGATCTCATGTTTCTGTAATGTTGTCTTTTTCAGCGTTTTCCCTTTTCAACGTTGTTAAATTTAAAAATGACGTCTGCTGTTCAACTCAAAACTCGCCAAGGTATGGAAAAAATTATCCATCTAATGTTAATACTCATATTAATTATAATTTATTTTAGTGGTGGAGAACTGTGTGGAAATTGCCTGAGCAATTCTGAATGTAATGATCGTGGTGGCACTGATGGAGGGTCATGTGCAGCTGGGTGAGTGGGCTATAAAATTACACACAATAATATTAATGTATACATATTGATTACATCTTTGAGCAAACCCCTTAATGGTAGGCATACTCCTAATCCTAACAGTTTTCAATTTCGCTCGAGCAATAACAGGTATTAAACCCACTATTAGATTAGTTAACATCAGTAGCAGCTTAGGTTATAAGAGCGCTAGATAGAGAAGATAGATTTACATAACTAAGGTAGCAGCCATGGAATTGTGTTGAAAAACTAAAACAATAACTGCCAAAATTCGTATATAACCGCATAGTTCCCTGCATGATATCAATTATGTATAACCGTATATTTATCTGTTTAGTTTTGGCGTCTGCTGCCTCTTCTCCACTGATGACACCAACCCCACAGTGACCCAGAACAACACGTACATCCGGAGTGAAGGATTCCCAGCTGCTCTCAACAGTGGATCATCGCAGCTATCCACTGTGACTGTGACAGTGGAGAAGATGCAATGCGGTGAATAAAGAATATTCCCTGTCCTAACAAACTTAACTACTTCCCCCAAATTTTTTTCTCCCAGATATCTGCCATTTCCGGCTTGACTTTGAAACCTTCAGTCTTGCTGGCCCTGCCAGCACTGATGAGGTCGACGGTGGTGCCTGTACTGATACATTCACTGTCAATGTAAGTTCCCACTTCACAAAATAAGCACATCCTACTTTCTCATACACATAACATTATACTATATTGCTATGTGTTGAACTTTTATATATATTTTGGACTACTATTAATATTTCATTACAGACTCCAACTGGCCAAGTTGTCCCCGTCATTTGCGGAGAGAATTCTGGAAAGCACAGTGAGTTCAACCTAGAAATTAATTAAATAAAAATGAATCGATATCACCTCTCCTTAGTCTACCTTGATGCTGGTCAGGACTGCGGAGACTCCATAACCTTCACCATGACTTTTGATAACAGTGTGAGCAAGAACAGGCGCTGGGACATCAAAGTCAGCCAGATTGAGTGTAGCTCTGTTATGACGTAAGTTAAAATATCCTCTGTCTTGAGCATCTGTTATATGTTCTAATAGCATATAGATTGACATGTAAAAAGGCCAAATGAGCACCATGTATTTGTACTGTTCATACCCAGTAAGTATAAAATAAAATCCTTTTCCTTTCAGACCTCCTGCAGGCTGCCTTGAGTGGCACACTGAACCCATTGGAAGGATCACTTCGTTTAATTTCGATGCGAGTGGAGAAATGCATCTGGCAAACCAAGAGTAAGTAATGCTAATTACTGCTGTAAAAATAAGTTATGCACACAAGCATAAAGTTAAAAAATATTGTAATTTATATGTATGAACACATGCGGAAAGTAGAGAAATATGAAGGTTAGTTACAATGTCAGTTTTTCAGAATATATTGGAATAAATCTAAACCATAATAATTCCAGTCACACGATCTGTATCCGCCCCGAGGAACGTTCTTGCTGCGTGAGCTACGCCAAATGTGAGGATGAGCTCTCCTTTAGCCTCGAACATTTTGGCGTCGGAAGAAACCAGATTAACGATGACTGTAGTACAGATTATATTCAGGCGGATAGTAAGTATTGCGGAAAAGAGTCTTCAACAGAGCAGTAAAAGTTTTGCTTTATTTCTCCTTGACTCTAATTTCTCTTAACTGAATTTTACATGAATTTCATTTCTTAAGGCTGCGTCTACACCGGCATAAAGAAGAAGAATATATTCGGAATATCTTCCTCGTACAGTAGTAAAAAAGGGAGGAATATTTTTTCGCGCAGAGAAAAATATCCCTCCCTCCCACTGCGCAGCTGGAGAATATATTCCGAATATTTTCTTTTTTTATGCTGGTGTAGACGCACCCTAAGGGTGCGTCTACACGAGGAGGAAGATATTCGGAAGATATTCGGAATATCTTCTTTACTAGTAGTAAAAAGGGAGGAATATTTTTCTCTGCGCGGCTGAAAAGGAGGAAGAAAAAAAGAATATATTCCGAATATTTTCTTTTTTCTTCTAATGTAGACGCAGCCTAACCAAAATCAAGCAATCTTATTATTATTAGAATAGAAATCTATGCTTGTAAAAATTATAGCCAGCGCTATAACTTTTCTAGCGCCGAAAATATTGATGCACGTAAATAATGTTATGTTGAGATATTTTCATATTTACATAAGTATTATTATTTAATTAGCACTCTACTCTCTGCTTTTTTGTCTTTAGCGTTTACTGGCAGCTGTGAGCCCGTCCCAGGTTACATCCCATTCCGAACGAACCGGATCTGCTCCAGCATATTTGCTACTAAAGATTCCACTCTGCCAGCAGATTTGGGAGTCATGTGCGGTCAGTAATTGTATAAACTATGCAAATTGTTCTCCAAAGAAAGTCGTATAATATGATGATTAGCCTAATTTAGCCTGTAGGTGACCATTATTTAGACTGCGAATTTCTGTTACTGTAAATGTTCATCAGGAAAAATGATTGAATATATTTTTTCGTTCAGATTGCACCGACGATTTCAAATTGACCATTCACACCGATGGTGGCGTTGATGACACTCAACAAAGGAGTCGAGGTGAGACTAATTTTAATAACTTACTAAATTACAATGAAAAATAACTTGTTTTATACTTTGTTTTCAGGAATTTGCCTCGAGTATCATCTCATTGATTGTTAAACCTACATCTGGACAGCTCCACAGCCAGTCTCGCTCGCGATAGAATAAATACATAGAAATGGTATTTAATATGAAATTAAATATAGAAAGAAATTATAAGCGTACATTGATATTCGAATAAATAGAATTAAATGGCTCCCTAACTAGCAGCTGCAATGTTAACTGTTTAAAAAAATAGTATCACTTTTGTAGGAATAGGTCTAAAGATGACTTTTGTATTAGGTAACTTCTTAATTATATAATATATTACTTAAATACGCTTTCCTTATGTACAAAATGCGTAAAAATGCGGAACTAACCCTAAAATTCTTATTTGTTTGACTTCTGCAATCGCTTCTAAAGTTGTTCCATTATGCTTACCTTACTTATATTTTTTGCAATGTGCACTCTTCGCTCCGTGTACTGCCAGATAATATGAAACACAGATTTATTCACAGAACACAGCCAGTGCAGCGGCTCTGTTTGAGTGGAAATAAGCTTGCCAAAATATTATGAAAAGAAGAGCGTTGAAAATTGAAAAAAGATATAAATTCAATTTTGATTTTTGCGAACAAGCTAGAGCTGCTGAGCAGAAGTTTTTGTTCTTTTCACATTTGTGCAAATCGTGTTTTGAAATCGAAAATTACTACACCAACCCAGCCAAAAAAATCGCCTGAAATGTTGCTTATTAATCCGTATTTCAGGCGAAAATATAACGCAAGCCTGACTGAAACACGGAATAATAAGCAACATTTCAGGCGATTTTTTTGGCTGGGAATCCCGGCTTTTGGTAAGGACATTAGCTTCTGGTATACTAGGGACGAAGACCTAAAAACCTGTCTGTGACTAAGGAAGTGCGAAAACCGAAAACTGAAAGTCGGTTATTTAATATCCAAAACCGACTTCGGTTTGCAAAAAGTCGGTTTTGAGGGCTGTTCGGTCTCCTGCAGCATGCAATTGGTCTCCTGAAAGTGGACTTTTAAGAAGCTTGCTACCTCATAAATGGTTCTTTTCGAAGGATTAAATTACACCCCATATTATAACACTGGCTATGTTTTGAAGAAGTGCACTTTGAAGAAGTGCATGATCGATCTGTGAGAAGGTATACTATCTTCCAGAAGGAGCCCCATTGCATTATTATTGATTTTCAAATAGAAGTTAAAAGTTAATGCTTTCATCGATTATATTATTGGTTATTTTTGGAATAATTACAGCATTATACTTTAAAAACTGGAATAATTAGAAAGCAGGCAAGAAAATTGGGGAATTATTAATGGGACTGAAATTTATCATTGTAAACCTTAAGCTTTGCCAGTTAGTCTGATCTGTTGAGTTCAACTGTAGGTTTGAATCTTACAAAGCTAGATTTCAGTAGCAAACGTGGAATAGGCCTCAATATAAAGAGAACTATGAAATCTTTCATCTCAGTTCTGTTTTTATATTTACCACCTGGTAATGTATAAATCTATTTGAGTTTCCTGTCCCAAAAGATATGCATGCATATTATCTCGTTAGTGCTTGGTCTTACTTGCTATGCCGGTAAATATCACGAGATGGCAGCACCAGATAAATGTCCGGATGGGGTGACTCAATGTCTCACAATCATGGACACATATGGTAAGAGCCAAGGAGATGGACTATTAGGTGGGTGGACGTTGGATCATAATGATTGGCGTCTACCCAGAAATAAAAGTGAGGAAGAAAATGGGCGTGCTTTTCTGGTGGATTTTAGACAGTGCACTGTAACTACTCTACTGGAACTGAAATTATCCCCTCCTGTCTGCCTGTGTAGCCTGGGTTTGTTGTAAAGGATTGCCATCTTGGAGAGTTTGCTTTATTCCATCTGGGCAGAAGAAAAGAGAAGAAGGAAGCTGAGTTCTCTTTTGCCTATTTGGAATAAAATAAAAATGACAAAGTGGCTACCCCCACAATCCTTCAGGGGTCTCCTACACCCGGGAAGGAATTAGGAAAACTGCCGGAAAACTTCTCTTTTCCTTCTCCAGCTAACAAGGCG
>LR142348.1:0-10616 GCA_900659605.1 Tisbe holothuriae | reverse complement strand
TCATTTTAATTGTAAGACTTTAAATCTGTTAAACAACTAGGCTAGACTTGGTTAGACAGAGCAAGGAAGATGTGATCGGTATATGTTTGTATTGTAGGACATCCCTTGTAGTTGAGTACTTGAAATATATACAAATGGAAACACATGCACTCGACCGAGGCCGATCATTTTGCCAATCAACGGAGGCCTAAAGGCCCCACCCTATATGGCCTGTTGTGTACCATGAGGCGCATCTTTAAAATACACAAAAACTATTGCAAAATATTGTTTGCATGCGCGTCTGAGCATTACAAAACTGAGCATCTAACGAGCTCAAACAAAACTTTCACCGTGAAAATTATGCTGGTTACTTTTTTTCTTCGTACATATGGTGGAAACAGTTTTATAACCTGCCATCAAGAATACAATCCTAATATTTGCACTCAAAGGTTCTTATTTTACGAAGACATAATTTCGAAAGTCGTCGATACGCGTTATACAATTCTATGTTTAAGACTCTAGAAGGCATACATTGAATCGAGTGTGAATTTGACCTGCCTGAGGCTGCCTCTGTGCAAATACGGTTAAAGAAAGCGTGAATGAAGTGAAAACAATTGGACTCATATTTTCCGATAGCACCACCTGAACCTTGAGAGCCCATAATTTCTTCTACTCTATTCCCTTACTTTATTCGACTCCATTTCCTTACTTTGTTCGAATTCAATCTTTCACCTTGTTCAACTACAATACCTTACTTTGTTAGACCACCAAACACAAAACAGTAATCTTAGTCTGTACTACCAAACAACAGTTCTGCCAACTTTAGGCTATGCACTCAGCAACCATATCATCATCTGACATGCCATTAGAAAAACTAATTCAGGTAGAATTATTCCGTTGAGAAGTATCTTAAAGAATATTTAGTTTTATTGAATTGCCAATAGATTTTACAAATAAGCATGACATTGCACATCATCAACTCATCAAAAGGGCACCATTCTGATTGAATGCCAAATGGATTATACTCATACACATGATACTGCACATTGAAATGAAGCATTTGTGATTGAATGTCAAGTGTAAAAATCTGACAGAAGAAGGTTTTATTTAAAAAGGTATGACCAAAGTATGGACAAAGCAAGGGTCTGCTGGTTGTCTAAATGCATAACAATATATGAAATAATAAGCCTGAAAAGTCGAACAGATTACGTCTAGCCCACCACCTGCCATTGGCATTGCATGCAGTCTATATTGGGTTGTTCTAAAGTGAAAAAGTTCTCCGACAGGTTTCATTTTTGCAAGGTAGATTCGGTACTCGTAGAGATCACTATCTCAACTATTATTTGCAAAGGGCGAATCTGACAAGCAATCATTTCTTTAATGGTCTCCTTCAGTATTGACGTATGATTTGTTGCATACAAGAAATTTGAGCACTTCCTTATACAAATTATAGTCGGACAGTGCTTACGTAAATGGCGAATTGCCTGTATCAAGTTCACTGAGTATCTTAAAGAAACCTTAAATTGCCTTAATATTTGATCTCAAACCACGAAATCAATATCAGGCAAAACCACACAAGTGATATCAGGGTCCTATGCTCAGTTTTAAGCAGTATGAAGAGTACACACACGACAAAACCTTGAAGTACAATTTTAAGCTCCCTTCAAATCCCCTAATTAGATGTAATTAGCGTTAAATACTCTCACGAGAGTCAAGTTAAGTAGATGCATCTAAGAGCTTTAAGTTGAAAAACTCTCAGGCGCATTTTCTTTTATAGGAATAAAAACCGCAGAGTAACTCAATGTTTATTAAAAGTAATTTGTAGTAATTACTTCAACATTACACTATCATTAATAAAAGGTTCTTTGCGAATATACATGTCACTGAACAAAATGACGCATTAGACTCAGTCCACTCTAATGATTTTGACTATTTTCAATTTTCATATAACCCAGTATTAGCTAAAAATTGAAGCCCTAGCTTTAGAATTAAATTGAAGCCTTCAATCAATGTCAATCTTGTATTTAAGTTTCCCCAGAAAAAAATCTGGAATCCTTTCAAATCGTTCAATGTACGTATGTGCGCATAATAATTACCTCATAATTCTCAACGTCTTAAACAAACCAATTAAATCCTCTGGTGTCAAGTTTTAGCTTATTCACATCCGGGATTAAAACACGGACAATGAAGGGAAATATCCCAAAATAACCACAGATCACATCAATCAAACTTTCTTTTTATTACACAATAAAGAAGACGCGAGGAATGCACTCAAAGTTGATCTTATTTTAAGAGGCTGAGGCTGCAGTTAATCGTTTAGAGCGAGACAGACAAAAAGGCTTCCATGGTCAGCCAAACAAGACTTCCTCATAAATTTGATCCTACTCTGGCAAAACAGGAGAAATGACCGCTTTTATTAGCTCCGGAGGGACTTTCCAAAAGTGGAATTAAGGTTTCCCTGTCTCATTTAACTAATGGTGTCCAGTGTGGAATTTACCGCCGCTTACACAAATAGTCGTAATTATAACCATATAAATTGCCCTCTGACGTCAGCACAGCCATAAAAAAGTTGACATATCATGATATGACATACTCGACGTGATTGGCTGTAGAATACAAACTTTTTTGCCGAGACGATGGAGAATGTATACTTTCGAGTTATGTTATGTCCCAAGGGATATTTAGGGATAAAACAGTGACATTCATGTCCTTGCAAATGACATTCCAGATGCGAACGAGGTTTAAATTCGTAAAATTTATATTTCATCTTCATCGTCTCTTCTTCTTATTTCTTTTTCAAAAAGAAAAACAAATGCAAGCAAACAGTTATTGATATTAAAATACGGTAAAATAATTATTTAACTCGGGGAAAAAATGACATAGCCACCGTTGTTATTGTTACAGATATTTCGTACAAATCAAAACTTCTTTTTCTTCCTCATTTCACTGATAATTATTGTGATGCTGTTATTGCACCTAAATGCACATAAGTGATATCATCCCTTGGTCATCTTCACCGCCGAACCTGCTGCTTGCCCTTGCGCTCAGCCGGCCGCACGTACGCCTTACCACCGTGCTTGTGCCACTCACGCTCAAACTCCTGCTCAAGGATTTCAGCGCCACGTTTTCGCGTCATGCCGGTTTCCTCCAACCTCAGCTCGCACATCTGCATGTCGTCCTTGCCCGCCACCAGGAGGATGGGATCCCGGTCCGGGTGCAGCTCCATCTGACGGCCGATCCAGTCGCCGTCAAAGTGCGCGTACCACCAGCCCTTCTGACTGGTCTGCGCGGCAGGGTCGTCGCCCTCGCCCCCAGCGCCAGGCTTCACAAACGGGATCCGGAAGTAGCGCTGATCCTGCGTCGTGAAGTTGGTCATTGGACGCGCAATGGGCGGCTGCTTGGCGGCCTCGTCGAGAAGGGATTGCGGCGCGCGCATGTTCTCGTCGAACGTCGTGTTCTTCTTCTTGTTCTTCGCCTTCCACGCGTGGTAGACCTTCAGCCGCCTGTGGAACTCCTCCCGACACGCCTCCAGGAGGTCAATATCGCACGACGTGTTGATGGTGTCCCGCAGCTCGGCGTACTTCCACTTGGACAGGTCGTACTTCTTGTTGGGCCCGGCCGCGGCAGTGGCTGCCGCGCCAGCGAGTTGAACGGTGCGTCGCAGCTGCGGCGTCTGCAGGTCGTCAATGCTGGAGTTGGACTCCTGCGCCAGACGCAGTGCGAGCTCATGATCACGACGCTCTTGTTCAATCTGCTCGCGCAGTTTTGCGTTCTCCTCGTTCAAACGGCGCTGGATCTCAGCCGCTGTGGCGCGGTCTGCCGCCAGATGCTGCTCAATCATGGCCTCCTCCATCTTCCTCTTGGACTCCATCTCAGCCTTGGCCTTCCTGTCCTCCTCCATCTCCTTCTGCCTGCGCTCCTCATCAGCCTTGGCCTTGCGCTCACGCTCCATCTCTTCCTGCAGCTTCTTCATCCGGTTTTGCTCCTCAGCCAGCTTCTGGTCCTGGATCTTCTTCTTCACGACCTTGACCTCGGCGTTGATGGCGGCCAGGAGCTTCTCGTAGCTCTTGTTGATGGACTCTGGCTTGATCTTGGGCGTCTTCTTGATGTTGGCCATCTCTGCAGCCAGCTGCTGTTCCAACGCCTTGACGTTCTTCTGCACGGCGTCCTTGTCTGACTTCTTCAGTCCACCGCCCATCTTGCCAATCTGGTTGATCTGGGTGGTCAACGTCTTGAGTCGAAGGATGCCCTTGTAGCGCGGGGCGTGACGCTTCTTGGCAAGGTAGCCGCGCGTGTACTTCTGGATGACGATGAGCGCGGCTCTCCTGTAGAGGATCTTGTTCTTCAGCTTGATGACTGACAGCGCGCACCATTGCGCCTTCTTCCACTGACTGCACATGATCCAGCGCTTCACCTTCTCCACGAGGCGCTTCAGGTTCTCGGGGTCGCTCTTCAGCAGCTGGTCAAACTCGGCAAATTTGCCCGGGCGGAAGAAGACCTTGGTCAGACCGAACTTGAAGTCGTTGTCGTCCAGACCGAGTGCCTTGAACAGGGCCTTGCAGAAGAGACGCGGGTCGAGTCGAGCAAGCTCTGGCGGCAAGAACTTTTTGTACATGGAGTAGAGTTCGGCAAAGGATGTCCTGGACGGGTATCCCTGCTGCATGAGCTCGAGCACGCTCGTCATACCAGCGCACTGCAGCTGCGACAATATTGACCCGCCCTCGAAGCTGTGCGCAATCATCTTGACGTTGGGCTTGATGCATCGGATAAACGACGTTCCCGTCGACTCCAGCTTTTCCATCAGCTCCGCCAGCTGCATCATGAACTTGTTGCCCACGGAGATGAAGGTGAGCTTGCCCTTGCGGACGCTCGACACCTCGCCGTTGACAAAGAGCGCGCGGATGAATCCGTGCTTGCACTCCTGCGCGAGCGCCTCCAGTGACGCATGGAGTGCGTCATTGTTCTTCTCAATGAACTGGGCCGTCTGGTAGCACACGGCGCCGGCAAAGTGACGCACAAGGAAGCCGTCGTCGTCCCTGATCTCGCGATGCTCCTTCAGCTTTGATTTCCTCGGCAGCGCGAGGCGGAAGTGGGAGGCGTTGTTCTTGTGCACCGTGGAGGTGAAGTTCTTGGAGCTGGGCTTTGGCAGCTTGGACTCCTCATCGAGGAGGCTGAAGATACCGTTTCCCTTGGCCTCGACCAGGTCAATGCAGTCCTGGTTGTCCACAAAGGAGATCTTTTTCACGCCCAGTCCCTCCTTCTCGTACAACTCCTGCTCGTCCTTCAAAATCCTCTGGTTGAAGAACTGCTGCAGCTTCTCGTTACAGTAGTTGATGCAGAACTGCTCGAAGGAGTTGACGGTGAAGTACTCGAACCCGGCAATGTCGAGAACGCCAATGTAGTAGGAAGACTTTTGGAACGGGATGCTCTGGTTGATCCTCTGCACGATGTAGTCAAACAAGCGGCTGTAGAGTGACTTGGCGAGGGCGTCACGAGCATTGCGCCCCTCGTGGACCTTGAGCGCGACCATGATGACGGTGCCCTTGTTATGAGTGTCGAGCAGACGCGATGTGAGCGAGCGGCGAAGGTCATCACAGTCCAGCCCCATGAGGGTGGCCGTGACCTGGAGAGCCTTCTCCGACCTTTCGGTGACCTTGCAACCGCCACGCTTGTCATCGGGATCGTCTTCAAACTCAATGTTGCCGAGATGCAAGACAGTAGCGATCGTCGCGTACACGCTCATCCGGTCGCCGTCACTCATGCCGAGCTTCTTCAGTCCGGCGTCGAGGGTGTTGAAATCGTGGGCGTCGTCCAGCTTTGGATCGGAGAGGAATCCTCGCTTCTTCTGCGGGGAGGACGTCCTGTCATCGGTCAGCTTGCTGCCCTTCTGGCCGAAGAACTGAGTGCAGCCATGGTTGATGTAGCGGAACTTGTCCGGAGAGTCCAGATGCAGCTTCTTGTACAGGTCCTTGGGCGCGCCGGCAATGAGCTGGTAGAAGATGTGGTAGTTCCGCTCCTCCGCGCTCTGACTGATTATCCGGGCGCGCTCCAGCAGGTAGTGAGAGATGTATCCTCCCACAACACGGCACGATGAGTCAAAGTGGATCTCGATGAACTTTCCGAATCTGGAGCTGTTGTTGTTTCTCGTCGTCTTAGCGTTTCCAAACGCCTCCAGGATCGGGTTGGCGTTCAGGATCTTCTCCTCCAACGATCCCGCGCTCTTGCCAAAGTTATCACAAAGGTATTTGAGGATGTACTTGGTCGACTCGGTCTTGCCAGCGCCGGACTCTCCGGACACAATGATGGACTGGGACTGCTTGAGAACCTTCATGTCCCGGAATGACTTGTCCGCAATGGCGAAGACGTGCGGCGGCATCGTGCCTAGCGACTTCCCCTGGTACATCTTGATGGTGGCCGGCGCGTACAAGTCCTTGATCTCGTAGTACGGGTTGATGGCGATGAGGATGTTGGCCACATACGTGTAGATCTTGTCCTTGTCATACCGCCGGCGGATGTTGTTGAGCAGCGTGGCCTCGTTGAGATACATGAGGCCGCAGTTGTCGTCCACGTCCTTGGCCTCGTGTTGGTCATCCTCAGCAGGGTAGATCCGGTCAAAGGGCGCGACGATGGGCTTGGGCTTGGCCATGCCGGGCTTGCGAGCTTTGGGCGCTGGCTCTACGGTCACGCCCTCTTCCGTGATGTCGATGATCTTCCCCCTGAGGAAGCCCTCGATGGGGTCCGACACCCAGACGTTTTCGCGCTCCATGATCTCTGCGCGGCGCTTCTCCTCGTCGACGTTGGGCGAGCCGTTGGGCGGCGGCTCGGCGGGTGTGGCGCTCTTCGGCTTCCACTCGACAGGGTCTGCAATGGAGAAAATAATAAGTATAAAGGATCATGTTGCAACGCACTTTTTATCCAATTGCCGGTAAGGTTCAAAGAAGACTTTTTGCTCCAAGGCCAGAGTATGACTCAGCTGCTCGTGTTGCTTATATCATGGATATAAAGTTCTCCATGCTTATATATTCGCCACTTACTCGAGTAGTTCATTATCCGAGACGCCATCTTATATAAGCTATAAGGTGATTAGCGCTAATGAGTGTTTTCTGAAGTAAATTGACTTTGTTTCCTCCTCTTGTTTTTCACCGGTTTTGTTGTTGTTTTCGTGGACTAGACATGGCACAGCTACGCAGAGGAGGGCTGAGCTCAGGCTCGAGACTCAGGATTTTACACAAGTGTGACACAGCCGAGTAAAAGGTATTTCACCCAGACTTGACAGCCTTGCCGCTGTCGAAAAAGGTCCGCTGTCGCTTTCAATATCTGCCTCGAAACGAGGCTTTTTCTTTATTCTCTCTTTTCGTATGTGTGTGTGTTGGCCTCTCTTTCTTTCGTTCTCTGTTAGCAGTTGAGAGACTCGTGCGCCACCGATCCGATCGTCGTTTTCTCGCTCTGCGCAGCCTCAAGCAAGTTGCAAAGCAACGGATCTCTCCAAAGCATTGCACTGCTTGCTTGCTTGCTACCACTCGCCCACCCGCCCGACTCTCTTTCTCTTCCGCCCACAGCGCTTGCAGCAACTGCCTCGACTACTGCTGCACCAGGGCCAACGGCAATAGCAGTGGCAGCAGCTGGTGTCGGCACGAGCGCACGCAGCAGCGCCACTCCTTCAGACCGTCACCACCACCAGAGAGAGAAGAAGAAAGAAATCGTTCTTTCTTTTTAAGGGCTTCTTCTTCTTCTCCTTCATGCACTTTGCGATCGACGGACGAAATTTTTCTATAAAGCAGAAGAAGACTGACTTCCCACTCCATTTCTCGGAATAATAAAAGCACACACACACACACGAATAGACGAGGTTTTAATGTGTGCAAGTTCGACACGGCTCAGTCGAGGAGAGAATGAAGAAGAAGAAGATTTTGAATAATCTGGGTCTGCCAGAGAGAGAGATCTATAAAATTAAATAGCGAAGCCGTGTACATGCAGCTAGCGGGAGAGGGAGAGGTTTGGCATAAATAAGCCTCCCTTTCATTCTACAAACAATAGATGAAGCTTTTTGCATTTTAAACTACTGCTCCATTTCCATGATGAGTCATTGCATTTGCCAGTTGCTATTGTCGTCGCCTAGCCCCAATCTGCAACAAATCTAGATGTGACTTCCTCTCTGTATAAAGGATGCGATAAAATAGCTACACTTGTGGATAAATTGTGTGTTGTAAATGTGAGAACTGATGTAATAAGTAGTATAATAGTAGCAATATGAAGAGATTGTAGAAGCTTTAAATTAAATCTGGTGACGCGTCCATAAAATATTCTACACCTTGAGAGAGAGCGAGTTTGAGCAAATCGCCGAGAGAGCGATCGGCTCAAACTCGCGCAACCTTGAGTCTCAATTTCGCAGCCTTTGCAGCGCGCAACTTTTGTGCACACTGAGAATATCAAAGGCGCTGAATTTTGACAGGTAAATTTAAAATCTGTCAAAAGTGAGAACACAATTATGACGAAGTAACTTTAAAAAGTGATGTTTTAAACGCTGTTTGCGCTCGCTTTCAATGCTATAATGACGTAAAAGGAGATTAGAATAATGATTGTATTTTTCCCCAACAGCATATTTTCTTCCCGGATATCTTTCAGATGATTATTAAAGCTTCTGTTCATGACAGATTACATTTTCTCTCTCTGCACAAAACTCTCTTTTTCGCAATCTGCAAATAGCAATTTAAGCTCTACTTTAAATAAGATATTACGTCGTCTTCTAACAAGATCAAGGAAATATATTCAAGGCTTCTTTTTATCTCATCAAAAAGATTAACAAAGTCTTGCGCAGGTAACTTTCTCCATGCAGACACTTAGTTGCATGCACATGGGCATACTCTCATTTATAACATCCTGAGGACGACAGAACACAAGTTGACGAAAGAATATAAGAAAAGTTTTCCTTTTTCTCTATCCTAACCTCGTTTTCGTTAATCCCTCGGGGACGAAGACGACGAAGACGACAACGAAGCCAAATGTTATCTTGGCAGGCAACGGCCTCAGCTGGTTAGGAAAAAGGCACTTCTTTTAAGTGAAGTTTTACTTGAGTTTGTGTTCGTGAAAGAGAAGAAGAAGAAGATTGGCACATGTAAACACACCTAAATCGGTTTACATCAAAAGCACCTTTTCTGTGAGCAAATAGACTTCTTCTTCTTCTACGTATAAACCAACTTTTGCGTATATTTCAAAACTTGAAAGGCTTCAATGATGATATTATTATTTTTCATCACTGCGGTAAAAGCGAGAAGAGAGTTCACAAGAGTCGCCTTATTTTCATACAGCACCAACCGACTCAGCAGCCCTTTTATAAGAGGGAATATTTGAATATTTTATGCCGCAGTTTAGCATTTGCCTAATTGATGCGAGACTGTCTCCTTACCTCGCTGGTGGTAGTTTTAGCACAGTTGCTGCAGCAGCACTCGAATGGTAATTCCTCTATTCACCATGCAACGGCGAGAGCCAGAGATCTCAGCCCAGCTCCCCTCCCCTTGCAAATGAGCGAGTAATGATTCGCTATTTACACGTCGTCGCTAGAGCACACTCTCAGGTTGGCCTTATCTTATCTTCAAAGGCTGCATGAAGGCCATTATACCGTGATTATGCACCCGGCTTCTTCTTCTTCTCTTAGGTGTATGTATATCAGCAGCAGCAGCGGCACAATGACTGGTGATGTGGCAGCACTACGACAGCAGCAGCTACAGCAGCAGCCGCGCCGGCGATATGTGTAGAACTGATTCGTACGGCTTCACATACACTACTACAACTACTATAACAAAGCACTTGCTCAGGGAAGCTCCAGCATTCACCGTTGCAATTTTCCCTGCTTGCCTTTCGGTGCCACCTGACTGCCTTTTCTTATGCTACCATTCGTCGTCGTAGTTTCATTATTTTCCCAACTGCGATTTCCCTCGTCATCTGGCGTGACGCTGAAGACGAAGAAGAAGCAGGAAAGAGAATTGTTTCCTTCATGGAAGAAGAACATTGTCCGAGTTGTATCTCCAGCGAGGGGTGGTATGAAATCATAAGAAGAACACCTCGCCGTCTTAAGGGTGGCAGAGTAAAACGTAAAGGAGCCGGAACAATCATTAAGCTTCGCATTTTCTCCGTCTAATGTCTAATCATGACCCCGTGAAACTTGGAGAATGAATCATCGCCTTTACGTAGGAGGAGGCAATCTCATTTTAAGACCTTAATTTATGCCATTATCCCGAGATTTGTTTAGGAATTTGCTCTTACTTAAATCTCGCATACCGTGAATGTTTAAAAGCTTAAAGTTCGCTTGCACCTTATCTCTATCTCTCTCAGCTTGCTTAATATTACTTTTTATGGCGGTATGAGTGCGATTTAAGCGAAGAAAGGTCGTTATCTCCGGGGTGAGATATTGGATCGTGAGCGCGTGATATGATGTAAGATATGAAAGAGGTTTCGTGAGTCTACCATCTAATGCGCGACATTAATATCTCAGAAATGGAGAAAATATGTATTGATTATATGCAAAATGATATATTGGAATGGAAATCCAAATATATTTGAATGAGAAACTCTCTGAATATGCTCCTGATTAATCCTTTCCTTCAGCAGACATCTTTTCCATTGATGAAGCAATGCTC
>LR142347.1:0-10622 GCA_900659605.1 Tisbe holothuriae | reverse complement strand
CTACAAAACGAGTGTTTCGCAATCATTTCGGTACCAAACCGACCCCATGTAACTGTTATGCATAGCCTTGTCATAACCGATGCCTTACAGTACTAAACAAAACAATAAGCAGTTAATTATTGTATCACAAAGCTAAAGTAAATTAAAAAAATATAACTATACATTAAGACATGGAAGCCTGGAGTAAAATATACTTGATATTTACTTGATATTTACTTGAGGATTCCATGATTAAGACGATAACAAAACATCCATCAGGGTAGCCAGCGATAAGAACGATTTGTCGATTTCTCTACACGAACTCATATCAAAAGTTCAATAACATATGAGTATAAATTCGTTCGAAATTATTTTTAGAACTAGAGGAGAAAAAAATCGTTCAAAATAACAATTAATTTATTATTCTTCATGTGAGACTCTCTTTGACACATTATTTTATCCGCACTCTTTATCCCTCCTCGCCAGCCACAGCCTGCAACCCAATCATCACCACTGCACCCACTGTCACCCAAGACATCAGCCCCAGTCTCGCCCTGGAAGCCTCAGCCAACTGGGCGGCAGGGAGTAGCAGCTCAAATAAAGTGATGTAGAGTAGACTGCCAGTGGCCAGGGCGCTCACGATGAGCTGAGTTGGGTCATGTTGTTCAGTTTTGCCCTTGAAGAGTGAGCGGCCGAGGATGAGGCCCAAAGGGGTGAGAGAGGAGAAGACTAGGAGGAGGCAGATTGACAGGGTCAGCTGGAAAGATTTAGAGATAATTGTATCTAATAATTGTATAATTTACTGAGAATTTGAAAGAAACCTTTTATATGACTAATGGAATTCGAAGACGAACGTAATATAAGATTTTTAAATGCACAAGGCTCTGGATTTTAATCCGACTGTGAAGTGAAATCGGCTTGGTTCTAGTAATCGTCCTATTTCCAATATCGTCATGTTCAAATAGACAAATGCATTTTTATTATTTTCAAAGTTAGATATGAGCATCAGCTTGCCCCATGAAAAATTAGATCTCTCCCAGAGTAACGAGCCCTGCAGGGCAAGGTGCCCCGCAGGGCTAGATGGAGAAAAGCTAAATGTTAGGTTTTTTAAGCACTTTAGGTTTGGCCAGGAAAATTTGCATAAACTTTTAAAAACGTTTATGAATGCCCTTCAGGGTGCCCCGCAGGGCTAGATGCCCTGCAGGGCTAGGACAAAAGACAATTTTTTATATGTTGTACCTGTCAGGTTAGGTTGGGTTAGGCAAAATTAGCCTATAAATGTGATAACTGTCCCTTGCTGATGGGGAGAAAAGACATCATCACAGTGGTTACATTTAAGAAATAAAAATATATTTTTTGTCTCCCTATGGGCACAAAGATCAAGATTTTCCGAAAATACCCTTAACTTTAGGTAAATTTAAGATTTTTCTAGGATTTTTTGGCAATAGGACAATTACTAGAATCGCTCCGCGAAATCAATCCAAATCATCTTTCTTAATTTGCTCTAATGTAGAATATAACTTACGCCAATCTTCTTTTGCCCCAATGCAGCAGTCATTGACATTGCCACGACCCACTTGTGCGCAGTCAGTGACAGCGCAAGCACCCACACGGCGCTCACACTCGCCTGCGCGGCTAGAGTTAACCCTTCCAACAGAGCATGCGCAAACAGGGCACTGAGTAGGGGCAGGACTGATACACATCCAGAGACAAGGCTCCTCTCACTATTTGCCACTTTCTTGTCCAATGGCAACATGGTCATTCTTTGATCAGTAAAATCGGACAAGTCTGAATCAGAGTCTGAGATTGATATTGGGAATCTTGGCTGTTGGTCCTTCTTGGGATTGCAGCACTGATTCCCTCTCAGTTTATCCATTGCAAGATCAAGCCAGCCAATGGCAATGAATCCTAATACAATTTAACATATAATTTAATATCAAGTTAGTATGTCATGTTTTACCGGCCATGACGAGGACTCCTGGCAACCCGTTTCCCAGCAGAGAATCGTCATCCGATGAGCTCTCAATCAACTCTGGCATCAGGTGGATCCAGAGCAGTGTGAGGAGACAGCCGGCAGAGAAGGACTGAAGGCGGGACAGGTTGGAGAAGGTCTTGATTAATCTCTCCTTGGGGAATGCTCGTCCATTTCTAAAGTTTAATTGAAATCTTTTACATAACAAATAATAATAAAGTAAGGTGCTCGAATGTTGGAATTTAAATTTTCCGGGGGCACGTTCTAAAATAAGCTTTGTAACGTGGAATAACAGGGATTTATTCTTTCAGCATCTTGGATTGCACAAGGCTTGACAATGTCCTCCTTTATAGTCATAATAATTGTACATTGCATTTTTACAAAACAGTTTTGTGAATCCAGATAGACATCCCACCTTGATGTCCTTCTAATCTGCCATCGCTCCACCACAGGTGGGAGCAGCCCGCCAAGAAACGTGACCACAAAGAGCACGCCGCCGATGACGACCACAGACTCACGTTCACCCAACATCACATTGCTGTCAATGATTCAGCAGCTGCTTATTATTGTTATTATTCAAGATTTGATGCATGAATGTGGAACGGCTGATAAGAAAGTCTCGCGGAATGTGATGATTGCATTCGGGAGGAGGGAAATGTATTGACAACAGAACAAAGAGAAGTCGGGGACGACAAGTGTGAATATGTCGAATACGAATCTATACGAATCTTGGATGTCTGTCTATATAGCTAGATGATATTGTAGTTTTTCGTATTTTTTTAACGAAAGATCAAATCATTGGCCATGCTTCTGCAGTCTTATTCATGTGTCATACAGGCATGTACGTACATATAGTATATTTTAGCATAACTTTATAAATAAGAAACCCAGTAAAATCAAATATTATCATTGCTAAATTGCTTTTGAGCTCTGCATCAGAGTATTACAATAAATTAAGAGCCATTGACATATTTGTTCATAAGCTCCATTGGCAGAGGGAAGATGATTGTGGAGTTCTTCTCAGCAGAGATTTGAGTCAGGGTCTGCAGGTACCTCAACTGCAGTGCAGATGGAGACTCTGAGATGATATCAGAGGCCTCTTTCAGCGCTCTTGATGCCTTCTGCTCTCCCTCAGCAGCAATGACCTTGGCTCTGGCATCCCTGGTGGCCTCAGCCTCAGCGGCCATGGCTCTCTGGAGCTGTTGTGGCAACCTGACATCTTTCACCTCCACCCGCTCCACTTTGATTCCCCAGGGGTCAGTGGCATGGTCCAAGAGTTCCAGGATTTTAATGGCCGTCTGGTCTCTGTCACTCAGAATGTCTGAAAGACTCTTAGTGCCCAGCACATTTCGAAGGGTGGTGGATGCAAGGAGTCTGGAAAGGTCATATAAAAAATTAAAAATGACATTGATGACATACATATTTTTTAACGTCATTAAGGCACATCTACTTGTACGTGTAAAATATAAAAGTAAAATTGTGTTTCCATCATTTTTTAAATAATGTTACCTGGTACTCCTATTGTAATCCTCCACATTGCAGACTGCAGCCATTGGGTTGTTGATCTTGTAATAGACAACGGCATCAACAGCCACAGTTACAGAATCCTTTGTCAATATCTCTTGTGGTGGCACATCAAATGACACTGTCCTAAGATCAACCTTTATTGGATAAATAAATAAATATATTGTAAATTTACATATTAATAAGTCTCACCTTAGCCAGGTTGTCAATGCAAGGAATGATGAAGAAGAGTCCAGGACCCACCGCTCCACCCCGCTTCAGCCGGCCCAGCCGGAAGATGACCACTCGCTCATACTCCTGCACCTGCTTGATGCAGACACACAGTGAGAACGGGAAGGTGATGACGATGAGAATGAAGCTGAGTATGGTGAGGAGGGTTCCGCAGCAGGCGTTCATGCCAGAGGGCTCCTCATGAGGGGTGTCGGTGATCATGACCGACGCGGAGTGTGTTACGCCTGAGAAAGTGTACTTTTATTATGTATGGAATGTATCCACAGTACACATAAAGCTAAGTAGATTGCAATATTACGTATAACGCTTTAATGCAGCATGATCTGGGAGACTGAGACTATTATACTTTTGGATGGCAGCTAAAGTATCACAATTTAATTTTTATGCAATTATGTCCACTTAAGAATAAATGCATGCATATGCATTTTTATACATTATCTTTAATTTCTTATAGCAATGCGGTATTCTTTTAAAATGAGTAAAAATCTTACCATCTCCACCCATGATTAGCGATCAAATGTTTCAAACTCCTTCCTTGAAAACTCCTTTTTATCAAGTTCCCTTTAGGGTCTCGTTTGGATTTCCCAATCTCTTATCTTCCCTGCAACAGTTTCCGTTGTAACTACCGGACTGCTGCTGTGCACACTCGCATATACAAATGTTTTGCTTCAACTTAGCGTAATAATAGAATCGTATATATTTCATGGGCGTGCGTTGCATTTATGTAATATGTAGAACGCAATTTGCCATTTACACAATATTTTTAATAATGTTCAAAGAGGAAATAATCGGAATAAAAGGCTTAATAGAACCATTCAATAATAAGAATGACATAAAGCATCAGTTTATGCGTTTTAGTAACGATGCTAAATATTATATGACGGCATTAATAACGTAATATTGTTCCGTCAACACTTGTGTAATCTACTCTCTATTAATGGATGCCGAGCGCAGGTGCGTCACAGGTACGTGAATACACGAGCCTCTGCAATGAAGGAAGTTTCTAGAGGTACCTGCGGGTATATGTTGTATAACGCACAGGAAGGAGGTTAAGCTTGTGACTATGAATAAGAATATCGTAAATAATGAATCATTGGGATAACTGATTGGTTATGTATAAAATAATTTTTATTTGTATTAAGGAGGTTCAACAATAATACGAAAGCTGTAAATAATCTGAGGCAAAACAATATTCTGCTATGTGTATATCGAGGATCACGAAAAACAGTCTGTTAGTGATCCTCGCTGTATAATAATCAAGGAATTTATAGGAATGCAAATTAAATCATTGTAACTAACGTTTCATAATGCAATATATGAAGAAAGAAAAGAGTAAAACATAAAAATTAATGTACATTGCCACAACTACTTTACCTAACTGTACTCGTGTACTTTTAAGCTAAATTAAAACAAATAAATGATTGGCGCCTTAAGAAATTAGTAAAAGTTGTTGAAGTACACATTTGTGAAATTCTGAATGAATACATGCTCAACCATAAATTCAAGTTATGCAGATAAGTCTTCATAGTCAGTCACTTTTCCCATAAACATATTTGTTCATGAGCTCCATTGGCAATGGGAAGATGATGGTTGAATTCTTCTCAGCAGAGATTTGAGTCAGCGTCTGCAGATACCTCAGCTGGAGAGCGGACTTGGACTCAGATATAATATCAGAAGCTTCCTTCAAGGCCCTTGATGCTTTCTGTTCTCCCTCAGCAGCAATGACCTTAGCTCTGGCATCCCTAGATGCCTCCGCCTCCGCAGCCATGGCTCTCTGAAGCTGCACGGGTAGTCTCACATCCTTCACCTCCACCCGTTCAACCTTAATGCCCCAATCATTGGTTGCCTGGTCCAAGAGAGCAAGCATGGCTGTTGCTGTTCCCTCCCTTTCACTGAGAATGTCTGCCAGTGACTTTGTCCCAAGGATGTTTCTTAGTGTAGTGGATGCCAGCAGCCTTGTAAAAATATACCTCATGATAACAGGTTCTAGAAATACTGTATAATTTTTGTGCTCTACCTGGTACTGATGGCATAGTTTGCAACATTACAAACAGCTGCCATGGGGTTTGCAATCTTGTAATAAACAACTGCATCTACAGCTACTGTTACAGAGTCCTTGGTCAAAATTTCCTGAGGTGGAACGTCAAAAGTCACAGTCCTCAAGTCAACCTAGTTAAGAATATAATTGTTTACAATGTTAATTGGTAGGATGTTCAAAATGTACCTTTGCTGTTTGTTCAATACATGGCAGCACAAAGAAGATTCCTGGTCCAGCGGCACCACCCTTCTTTAGTCTCCCTAGCCTGAAGATCACCACCCGCTCATACTCCTGAACCAACTTCACAGTGAAACAGAGTGATACTGGGAAAGTAATGATTATCAAAAAGTAACTGAGCACAGTCAAGAGCAGTCCAATGCAACTGAATTCTGCATCCTCTCCTGCTTCAATGACAGTTTGCCCAGGCCCAGTAGGCACTTGACCTGAAGAAAACTATTTTAATAAGAAATGAATTTAAAATTGGTTGATTAAGCTGACCTTGAGGTTGTCCCCCGTACATGAGTTCGACTTCGTTTGGGAACTGAGACATGATACAACAGAATTAGTGAATCTGAATGTTAAAAACAGTTTGGGTAAGTGGCCTAAATTGATAATTGCATCTAGCTGCAGTAAGGGATCGATTGAAAGCTTAAAGAAATTACTTTTAAATGGGTTCTGGCGATTAGTTACACAAAGCAAGATTTTAGAACTAGGAAATTGATATTTCAATAAATTTTCTATAAAATGTTCCTTTTTGGCTAACAAAATATTAATATTTGGGTTTGAAACTAGTGATATATGTAGCTGTATCAAAAGAGACCCTTTATTTGTCTGGAGCTCTGTTGGGTTACGATCATAACCTCTCTAGTTTTTTAAACTTATTTCAAAGCCTTTTTGCAAGCTTTAAATTTTCATGCCATGAGCACCAAGCGCATTATGTTGGATATCAAGAATATTTGTCCCTAGAACGGGAACCGTGTGTCATGACCTAATTCTAGTGGAATTACCACGACCAAGGTCTACAGTAGGCCTGAAAATTAATCTTAAAATATGCAATGTAATACGATGAAAAATGTATGTTCTACTACTAAAATTACACTTTGAACTTTTTGACCCTATCAGATGCACTTTTGCCCCCATTTTGACAGCGTTATTAAATAAAATCGTCTAAATCCTAAATTCTTGGTATTTCTATTCTTCCGGTAATTTACCGGCCATTAATTAATTGGCGGTGTACCGGCTCACCGAACTCCATCCCTAGTCTACAATATACAAATCTGTCACAAGATACTCCATTTAGCTCTGCTAAAGTTTGAAAACTCCACTAAATACTAACGTTTTTTCTATAATTCATGATTATATAATGAGTTTTTGGTGCAACCTCACGTTTGGCTTATGCTTAATTGAAAAACACTCTTATTAAGCAGCCAGTCCATTTTCATTAACTAACTTTTATTCTATTTAAAAATATTATTGTCTGACCTTATCAATGGACCATCTGATGAACACTCATATTTCTAAAGTTGGATTTGCTTTCTCTAGGGAATATTGGGCCTTAAATATAGGCTTTCCTTTTTGGCTCAAAAGTATTATCGACGATCTTCTGCTCCTTTCTATTTGGCCAAGAGAGACAATAAATTATGACCGCTCAGTGTGGACCTATCAAGGCCTAAAGTTGTCTGTGCGTAGGAGGGTCATTTGTAGAGACTGTAGAAATATTAGCATGACAGTTAAGTAGAACAGCGACAGCTACACCTTACTCTGAGTATAGATCTAAATAACAATTATACACGAGACTGTTAATTGTTGGGTTAATGATCACATTTATGTTTGGTCATTTAGACAACACAAGTTAATCTCTAGATCGGGGTCACATTATGGGATGAATACATAGACAACTAAACAGTCTTCCATGAATTATATATCAGAGATCAATAGAGTACCTAGAGTTGGGCAGGTGCCCTATCGTGGGCAGGCTGAGTTTGTCCTGCACCAGATGGAGCAGAAAAATCTGAGGAAGCTGAGAAAAATAGTGATAGCTGAGGGAAGACAAGAAGGGGAAGAATAGAGATAGGGAGGACTTGCAAACTTTTCTGTTATATATTTCCCCAACTTCAGTTTTCAACCTACCTCTATTTTCTTTGCTCAGGATGAAAGCTTCCCCCAAAAAGGAAAAATAACAAATAGTGACGGCCTGCCCAACTCTAGGTACTGTATTGATCTCTGCTTTGTATGACCAAAAAAATTTTATATTGTAGTTTCATTTTGTTTAACAAATATAGTGATATGGTTAAAATTGTTTTGGGCATCCAAGTTCGACGAATGTCTTCTTCTGCAGAACAGATTATTGCAAGGACATGAAGCAGGTAAATAATGTTATTAGTGCATTGGATTGAATCGTCAATGCGATGCTTTGTATGACCAAAAAATATTTTATATTGTAGTTTCATTTTGTTTAATAAATGCAGTGATACGGGTAAAATTATTTTGAGGAAATAGGTCAGGGGTGAATATGAAATTATTAATTAAACATACAAGTTGGAAAAAGCACTTAAATTTTAATGTACCAAAAACAGGACAGCAAGGTATTTTGTCCATGGTCACTGATTTTTAGGACAACTTTGAATATAAAGTAATATGGTAATTATGACCCAATATTGGAGCAAGGTTGCATAAACATGTCAAACTGGGGTATTTAAGCCTTGTAGTCGGTGACTCAATCAACAGCTGCTATCGTTGTCCAGTGATGAAGTCAGTTTTTGTAATTGCAATCTTTGCAAGCTATGCTTGTGTCTCTGTTGTTGAGGCAAGACATTTACCAAGAATTCAAAAGAATGATCAAGTGTCATCTAGCAAAAATGAGTTCAACTCGGAATATGACAGATCCAAGAGGTCTACTCAGGATACAATTGTGGATTCCCCTCTGGGAGATAGTTTGTCTCTTGGTTCGGATGAATATGGCTTCAGGAGTGGGTATGATCTAGTGCCATCTTTGGCTCAGGAGACTAATGGCTACAGCTCGGAATATGACAGAGCCAAGAGGTCTACTCAGGATACAATTGTGGATTCCCCTCTGGGAGAGAGTTTGTCTCTTGGTTCGGATGCATATGGATTCAGGAGTGGGTATGATCTAGGACCATCTTTGACTCAGGAGACTAATGGCTACAGCAGCTCGGAATATGACAGAGCCAAGAGGTCTACTCAGGATACATTTGTGGATACTTCTCTGGGAGAGAGATTGACTCTTGGCTCTGATGAAGATGGCTTCAGGAGTGGGTATGATCTAGTGTCATCTTTGGCTCTGAAGACTGGCGGTTACTTCCCAGAATATGACAGAGCCAAAATATATTCTAAGGACAAACTGACGTTTAGAGCCTCTGCCCTGAAATCCAAACTGTGAATTGATGGGTGTTAGGATTAAATATTGTACAGTACACTGGAACAGTGCTATGGAGCTGAATAATGGAAATATCATGAATTTAATTTTATTTAATGTTTGTTTAAATGCTAAAATATAACAGAAATTAAAGGATCCAAAAGTTGTCCATACCTATGTATAAGTATCTCTCTCCTTTAGGCTTTAGTCAATCTACGACCTTCTGATTTGCTCCAAGACTTGTAAAATAATTCGTCGATACACTTTTGTAGAAAATACTCCAGACATTCTCCCTATGATATAGATTAAAAAGTCCCAAAACTTTGTATGATCTAGTGCCGTCATTATATTGCTGAGATGACCAACGTATAAAACTAAGAATATGATTTTTTTAGTATAGTAGTAGTTTATTCACTTGTTTATTCCCATTGAGAGAGCAAGGAGATTTAAGTATGTGTTGCCACTAGTCAGTAGCACAAAATCACAAAAGGTGTCACATTCCCAATGGCAGGGAGTCACATTAACACGATAACAAGTACTAAGTATTGGACATCCTTTAGTCTATACCGGTCCCTTGGTATTGGAGTGCTTGCTAGTACTAAGTAGGTGGAAGCTAGTTACTGTACTACTGTGAAGTAAGGAAACTGACCTGCAGGCTAAAATAAAAATGTGTTCTCAACTTTATTTGAACAATTATTACCCTCTAGAAAATTAGGATTCAATGTTTGCAAAAATTATAATACAATATATTAAGCATGTGCGATATACCGATACCGCGGTATTAGTCGATATTTTTTCAATACCGATACCGACGTTGGTATTTTTAAAATAGTCGGTATTCATTTTCGGTATTTTAGCCCCACTTAAGCTTTTATAAAGAATTTTCGTACATATAAAACTATAATTATGTGTTTGAGATGACCTAAAATTATCCATGTTCTATGTACATAGCTGTTGAACCCATTTTAAATTGATAAGGAAGTTGCCGAATCAATGCATATTTTCAAAAAGTTGTGATAAAAAATACATCTCTGTATTGCAGCCTTTGCATATGCTACAATATTGTTACATAACTAGGATCATTATATGAATATCAGTTTTTGTTAAGGTATTTGCTACGAGGTGCGTATTAAGTAGCAATATTAACCTTCATTGACTAAGCTTACTGTATGGTAAAAACTGAAATTCCGATACTCATACAAATATTCGATTTACAATTATATAGTGGATGCAGAAGGTACTACTACAAAAGCATAGCCAAGCACCTCATTGTTATAACATATTTTACACTGTACATAACAACAACAAAATAATTCAAAGTTTAGATAAGATATGTACTAAACTTTTTCTCCTTTGGGCGCAATCGTATTTTCCCTCGATATATTGTACTTCTAGTTCATTTGTAGCAGGTCGTAGCCACTTAAAAGCAAAATACCGACAAATACCGACTAATAGTCGGTATTTTCCAATACCGTACCGACAAAATACCGACTAATGAATTT
>LR142346.1:0-10622 GCA_900659605.1 Tisbe holothuriae | reverse complement strand
TATATATATATATATATATATATATATATATATATATATATATATATATATATATATATATATATATATATATAAGGTCTGCAGGAAAGCTAAAGGAAAGCTAAAGGGAAACTACAAGGAATACCCAAGAAATACCATTTTTCCCCTCCTCCATTTTTGCAAAAACTATTTATCTTGCTGGAAGAAGGGAGGGAAACTGGAAGAAAACTAACGGAAACTTCTTGTATGAGAAGAAGTTTTTGGTAGTAACTGTTTCCCTGCTTTTACCTTTCCATTTTTCTGGTGTAGGAGAACAGTTTCTAGCGTTGTTACAAAGTACTAAGTCTTGCCCAAAAGTGTTAGTCATTACCTAACTAATATTACTTTTAAATGGGACATTTATTTACACTAATTGAAATGAAAGTTTCTAGGCTTGTAAATTACAATTTAGCTGAAAATATGTCACACCTTACAATTAATTTTCTCCAAAAACCATATGATTACACCAATTTTAATACTAATATTGCTTACCTATGCCTTCCTTGAGGCAAATATGCAAGTCCATGGATAGAAGCTGATTCAGCATAGTTGACAAGAATATCCTTAAACTTTCTTATAGTTTGTGCCACCATATCTGTCTAAACTTCTTACACTGCTTTAAGCAAGGCTCAAAACGTGACTGCCCGTTGTTTTAACTTTTGGACATACAATGCATTCATTATCAAAGGTGTGCAAGACCCCATACTTGAATTTGACATTTTTACTGGAGTGTTTGTAATACACAATTTCAAATGAAAACTTTAATTATTTGTAGCAAATAAATTTCAACATTCAATTTTCCCCTAGGTTATAAGATGAAACACAGGTTTTCTCAGAGAAAAGAGCAAGCAGCACCGCCTGCGCTTATTTCTTCCTTGCTACACTGCTCTCTCTCTCTCTCTTCATATCAATAAGAGTGAAATAAGAGCCGGCGGGAAATTCAAATCTTGGTTCTGCAAGCTAACCTGATACACAGAGCCTTGGATTTTCCCACTAAATTCGTATTCTTCCAAGATATATAGATAAGATATTTTTTGTAAATTATTAAGACATAATTAAATTAACAGCTCTTAAATTTACAATATTATTTACGTAAATCAGGGCATGTATTTGTAGGAGGTTGACCCAGTTTCTTAATATAGATATCTAACGTAACTAGAAAATTTATTGAGAATGCACCTAAGAGAGCTCATACACACCTCGGGAAGGAAAAGAGGAGGTTTTTGGTTTATTCTCCAAAAAACTTCCAAAATCTTCCAATTTCTATTTTATCATCAGAGGGAAAGAAGAAGTTTTTGGTGATTTCACCATTTTCTCTTCTTCCTGACACACACTCACGCCTTGTAAGCTGAATATTTTAATAGGTGAATTAACCAAAAAACTTCCTCTTTCCTTTCAGTGTAGGAGCTCTCTAAAAGGTTGAAGCTAAACTTTCTACAAACAAGAACCAAAAGTCTAGAAACCTCGGTATGTATTTTTAAAAACCGCACACCCTTATTGCCTTACATTATATATGCATTTATATAATTAGTAATTACAAAAATTGGTGTTATGTCGTTTCAATGATTATTTCCAATTAAGGTCATTTTCTTCATTTATGTGGTTCCAGTATTTAGGGTTCCATTAACTTTTAAGAATTTATTTAAGTGAGTTTAATTCATATTTTGTACTTCATTTCTCGAAGAGACAATTAATAGACCGGTACGGAAGAAGTGGAAGAATTTAATCTACGATGGGTGGGCGCTCAATGTGCCGAATACGCGTAAGGCCGCTCCCAGACTGGCATTTTCATAAGAAAAAAAGCCCCTGAGTGTTTCACCTCGGTCCTCTCCCTTAACTCAGCTTTACTAATCAATCTGAGTTGAGCAGAATTTTTTTCCAGTATTTTTCACTCAAGGAAAAAAACGCAGGAGTATTTCTTCTGCTCTTAGTCAAGCTGAGTTGAGGGAGAGAAAAAAAACTCCAGCGTTTTACTCCAAAGGAAACCCCAGTCTGGGAGCGGCCTTTAGCAATGCCTCTAATTTGCACCTCCTCGTGCTTGCTCTGGCCTGCCCGAATTAATAAGGTTTTCATTGCCATTGGTGGTTTTAATGGTTTCCCCCCTGAAATATTACTACAGTATAAGTTATTTGGTTTCTTTCAAGTTTCAACAACACTAACAGTACTGTAAAGCCTGATGACGTCACTCTCTTTTATATATTCACATTGCCATAATATATCATATATTTCAATAGTCAATACACATTAAATGTCGTAGATGTCAATATTGCTGCCTTATGGCCCAAACAGACAACATATCTGGAGCACAAAGTCAAAGTTAAGTGAAATTCCTTCCAATGCTATATTATTGTCAAAATGCTTAGTAAATGGCTCTATTTAAACACCTAATCAAACCATTTCAAAATTTATTACTAGGAAAATGGTTAAAATTTCAAAGAAGGAAAATGTTCTATCTTTCAGTTTGTACATTCCTCTGCTCCAATCCAATTTCACAATCTCAAAGTTGAGAAATATTTCTTCCCTGTCACGGATAATTTGACATATGTGTCTAGCAATATACAATTTACTATGAAAGTAAACAAGTTCTCTGCGACGGGGTAGGGATGACATGTAATTTGCATATATAATGCCAAACATTGAAATGAAACATCTGCATAATATTATGTATACTGTAAGGAAATTATAGTATAACTACAATGTTAGTATATTTTTTGAAATTTAATGGCAACAATACGTTACATTAGATTTAAAGGCACTAATTGCCAGTCATTGGCGACAATTAATTGTCCACTTCCAAAAATTCCTTTGTCCCTTTGCCAAACTTGCTCCGCTCAGCAGCTTGCAAGCGCAAACAGGAAAACATCCGTGATTTTGTTAATAGTAATGCTGTGAATACGTACTATACCTCAAAAAATAGCCCTTTAAAAGTTTTATATGTGGGGTTAATATAATATCTGATAGTATAGTACATTCAGCGTCAGGGAATCTTTTCACAAGGCTGCAGGCGGAGCGGCGTAGTAGTTACCCGGCTGGGAGCGGCAAAAAGTAGTTCCAATAAAAAGTGTACTACGACATATATTGTGCATATTTAGGCCATTTAAAACATATGTGAGCGTGTTCTGCACATAAAATAACCTATTTAGCCCTATTTGGGGCCTTTACTAGCCAGAAAAATGTCCGATATATATTTCTCAACTTTGAGTTTGTGAATTGCATGACAGAACAGCGCTTGCACAAAATCAAAGAAGAGAAAACAGCCAAAATCGTTATTTAGGCCTTTTAAGCGCAATTTTATTGCGCAAAATTCCTTAGGAATGCCTTAGTAGCACTTACATGTCTAAGCCACTACATTACACCTAACATAAGTCATTTTATAACCCCCTAGGACCCGTTTTACACTTTACTTAACTTTGACTTTGTGCTCCAGATATATCTGACCGCTGTTTCTCTGGCTGTACATTGGCATTTATTGGTTTCTCAGCACTGAGTTACCACTGTAACAGTTTACAAGAACCTCAGTGCTGAGAAACCAATAGATTACCAATGGTTTTCCTCTATATCATCTTTTTGGTCTATTAACCAGTTTTGATTATGCATCTTTATAGCAATGTTGTGAAAAAATGCCATTGCGGCAAGTATCATTATTTTGTTGGTGTTGGTTGGTTGTAATCTGTTGTGATAATATGCAGTAGCAGTAGATGGAGCTAGAATTCGGCTGTCCAAATGATAAGAAACCAAAGGTGTCAAAACAGTTGATGCTTAAGTTATCTAGAGATTGAAGAAGGCACATACAATAAACTATTTTGACTAAAGAACTTTTATCATTTGGACAGCCAAGTTGTCATGTTCTTGAAGCCTTTCATCTCCGTAGATAATTATGATATGGAACATTTGCATTTAAGGCTCTGCTGTTAAAAAAGGCGTGGTACGCGGTAAAAGCTTAAAAAATTAAACTCCCCTTTCCTGTTTCATGTCCAACTTTAATCATGATTAGATAAGGTAGGAGTAGAGCAAAAGCTTGTAGCCATACATGAACCAAAAGTCTAGAAACCTCGGTATGTATTTTTAAAAACCGCACACCCTTATTGCCTTACATTATATATGCATTTATATAATTAGTAATTACAAAGATTGGTGTTATGTCGTTTCAATGATTATTTCCAATTAAGGTCATTTTCTTCATTTACAGTGTGTCCGAGCAAAAACGAGAATTTTCTCCCGGTAGAGATAAATTAAGCATAATATGTATTAAATGAACTTCAAACTGAGTTAAAATGGGTACATATGTTAACTAATATGTCATTAGTTCATTTAAATTGTTACTGAGATAATTATCCTCTACATAATTATGTAATTAAGTAATTAACTAGCCATTAAAATGTCTTCTTAAGTCAAATTTTAGACTATCATTTACCTGGCACAGTGGGTTCAGGAAATTTCATATTTGGGCAAAGAGTAGCTGATGTGTATGGCTAAAATACGCGGGGTGATTTGTTTGCATTGATTACAGTCATGGCCATATTCTAAGTGTAGTCCTCACAGTAGCTCCAATTTTTGCCAGGTTTGGTCTGGAGAACCGCCGTCAAAGGGGTTACATGAAACCACTGTGTTGTGCAAGTGCTTTATAGTACATAAGTTTCATTATATGCATTGGAAAGTACATGAATAGACAAGGATGTCAAGCTTTTAAAATAGCCGAATTGAACATTTTCCATGGTAATAATGAATCAATACTCCCATTGAAGCCCTTTATTTTTGCTTCTTTTTGTCCCATGCAAAATCCAACAATGGGTCAACATTAGTAAATGAAATGTCACGGCCTGGGCATTTATTCTACATATTTCTTAATATATGCATTCGAAAGAGCATGAAGAGAAGATATCACTAAGCTTTTAAAATGTTCGAATTGCTTCACTTTTATTCATAAAACTAGATCATACTTATGAGTGTACAAAATTGCAATGAAATGCCCGCTCGGAACATGGTTGGCTGGTTTGGGCTTTTGAACTGTGTTCGGTTACTTGTTCTAAATTTAGAGAAACATGTTACTAACCTGAAATATACTCCATAAAATGAGCAGTTCAGAAGTGTTTTTAGATTTTATGTAACTTGAGTATGCCATGAGTTAGAGTAAACCGCGCATAATTCGCATATTTGCTCGGACACACTGTACTATAAAATGTAAAAACTACAAAATCGTTCAACACCTTTTTTGTCTTATTAAGTTGTTAGGTTGGCTATTGAGTAAAACAACAATTGTTCAATTACCTCGAGTATTGAGTAAAATAGTTGGTTCGAACCCCTGCAGTGGATAATGCATATGTACTAAAGAGGCTAAGAAATTAATCTATGTCATGGACACACTTCTAAGGCCAAGACCAAGTTTTCAGACTCACCTGCATCTCTAATTTTCTTTTGATATACAGTTTTCTCTTTAAAAGCACTTTTCAGAGGAGAGTTCGTGCTTTGACTTAACAATTTGAGCAACAAGTACACGTTGTTGAAAAGTAAGATATTACATGGGATTTAGAAGAAATCAGGTGTGAGTGAAATAAAGACTTAAATATACATGCATTCATGTGAAGTTTGTTGGAAACCACGATTATTCATCTAAAGACGACATTAATATCGTTGGCTAAAATCTTTGTAGGGACAACGTTTGACTACTTTTTCTTACAGCACCATCTAACGTTTTATAAACATACTAACATAATTCCAAAGGTCTTTGACGAGTCGGTTTTAATTAGGGTGCCATGAATACTTTCTTTCCTCATACTTACCTGCCCGGGGGGTTCAACTGTGATCAAGAAGGCAGTTCCCCCAGGGCGAGGCTTGGCCATTGCACTTCGGCTGAGCTGACCCCTGTGATTACCCCAAATGTGGGTAACTCAACGGGATAATTTTTGGTAGTGGGAGATCTGCGTACGCGCGGAACTCCTAATTATTAATATTATAGTCGTATTAAAGTAATTAAACTGTCATCAGTTGCAGCTTTACCTTAAGAAGACAGGTGTACGGCACTGTACGTAAACCATCCACACAAGCACAATGAGAACACAATAAAATGTTAACAATCAGTAACAAAAGTTATATGAAAGAATTGAACTATGCCCGTAAATATGGCATCTCCGAGTCAAGAAACACGTCTGTAGTGGCAAAAATACCAACCTACTGTAGGAACTACATGTATGTGTTCATTGTAAATTAAACAAGACTATTTAATTCCCAGAGGCAGTTCAATGTACATTTTCCTACTTCAGGTCACCCACATCCCCTGGCATGAGCCCGGCATCAACCTTCGCTCTGCTGCAGCCCCCATCACGGATGATGATCGCGTGAGCAGCACCGATTGGATCCTGGTCGAGGGCGATCAGCTTGTTCAGGAGCAGAAGAAAAAGGTCATGGGCGTCATTAACAGCCTTTGTGATAATTACGAGAATGGAGGTGAGTAAAGGGATATAAACTTACTTGACATAATGTGAGCATGTTTCAGAAAGTCTCTAAAGTATATAAAACAAATTAGACATGATTTTTACCTTTTAACATGTTAACTACATAGTTAAAAGTACTAATACAAAACAATACCAGAATGTAATTACATTCTATAATTTACTTTTTTCATAGAATACTGAATTTATTTAGCACTCTCAAGGAGATAGACAATAAGGTGGCGGCAATGGAGCTTGTATTCATCTACCACTTTTAGAAAAAAAGGAAGAGAGTCTCTCGACCATTTGGTTGAAATTGGTTGAAAAGACTGGTCTGGCTAGCTGGGGCTGAGTTGAGGGCTGTGCTAAATTTTCCTTGTGGTGGGAAAACGTTTTCCCGGTTCTGGCAGTTGATTACTTGCTCCGTTGACATTTATCATCCTGTATTTTTACATCTGCTTTCGTTATAGGTTGCGACATCCCCTCCGCCCACGAGCTGACCGTCCGCATCGGCTACGACCGCTCGCTCATGGACCGCCTCGCCCTCGTCGGCTCGCTCAGCCCTGAGGAGTGGATTGCCGAGGTCATGGCGCATGCGCAGACCCTCTTTCTCATTCCATCCCTGCCGACGAAGATTAAAATCAAGGTGATTATGACAAAGTGGAATGTCAATATCATTTTTTTATATTTCAAAAATGTGCAGCTCGCATAAAACCGTTAATTTCACTTAACTCGTTTCTTTGTGTATATAAATAATATTCAAAGCTTCTTTGCAGAGCCACACAATATAAAATACATAACACAATGGCAATATTAAGTTATTAACTGCCGTTCGCCCAAATGCAGCCACCGAAAAAATTCCGTTTACTTTTTGACCTGCGTAGGCTACGCAGAAAATGCCCGAAATGGTAGATGTTTCGAATTTCACAAATGAGACTGTAAGAGTTGCTAGAATCTTCAGGTAGCAAATCCTTTAAAGTTGTAGATTTGTCCGAACTGCATACCCCGTAAGTAGTAAATAGCGGTGGGTTCTTATCAAGTTTCAACAGTTGAAACGATTAAAGCATGTATTAGTCTATTAGATGCTTTTTGTCTGGCAATAATTACAATTTCCAGATCCTCGCCGCCCCCTCTGCCTTCCCCTCCGCCGACTGGACGGCCGACAAATCCATCGAAACCCTCCGCCAGCAAACCTTTGACCTCATCCACAACTCAAACGAGATCCCAACCGAGACGAATCTCTTTGTCTACTTTTGCGACGACCCCAAGTACTACGGCACTGTGGGCATCGCATATGTGGGAGCGCTGTGTGATAACAATGGGTATCAGATTAGTCTCAATGAGTGGAGGAATACCACTGTGGCGACTGGGAAGGTGAGTAGTATCAAACATATTAGTAATAGACTGATAGTTTGCTTAAGTATGAGGTTTTGTTTGCCACAGTTGCACTGGTAATGGGAATAAAACCCACAATTATTTCTAAGTTTGAATGTTTCTTTCTACACAGTACTACTTTATACGTAAGAAAATATAAATAAATTAGTCATTGCTCTCTGACTAAAGCAAGGAAGATACCAAGCTCCGCTTTAAATCTTCCGTGACTACAGCTAGCACTTTTGTCTATAATAGCATTCGTATTATACGAAAATGATATTCTTGTCCTCTTTCAGATCGTCGCTCACGAAATGGGCCACAACATGGGCATGGCCCACGACTTCAGCCCCGAGAACAAAGGCCTCAGCTGCACCGGGATCATGGACTACGGCAGCACGCCCAATGTCTGGAGCGTCTGCAGCAGGAGGGACTTCCTCGATGATTACAACTCCAAGGTGCTCTTTAGCAAGGAGAAGAAGCACTGCATGAAGAGTAAGTATTGATTGTGAAACATGCAAAACAAAACAAAAGAAGAATCTTATCTTTATTCAAATGTATGTTGTTCAATTATTATCTATTTATACAACGGTCTTTAACTAACTACAAATTCTCCCTTTTCCGTTTTTCGTGCCTACGGATGTTTGAAATGAATTTAAACTTTTAAGCGTGACTTGCGCACTCCCTATTTAGTACTCTTTACTAAACAAAATATTGCTGTGTCCTGTGGGCCTACATCGCATCCGCAGATCAGATTAATCATATGATGTCATTTCCACTGTTCAAGTATTTTAACGCCTATTTACCAATAATAATCCTTCCTTATCTAACTGATACCACATTAGTCTTATAATTCCAGCCATCAATGAATCCGACCTCACAACAACACCAAAACCAGCAGCGCCCATACCCCAATTCATGCACCAAAGAACTGCCCCTCAGGCATCATAGGAGACGGCTACTGTGATGATATTGCGAATAATGCCCAGTGTGGGTATGATCAAGGAGATTGCTGTGAAAGGAAGAGAGAGCATTGGGATATATTCTGTAAACAGTGTGTTTGTTATACGAATTTTAAAGCGATTCCGTAGGCTGATGTTTTGATACGATTTTATACTTTTATACCCATTCAAAAAGTACATAATATTGATTCCTAAATTTGTAATGTTTATGAATGTTTATACTGTATATAATGAAAAGTAATGTACATATTGTGATATTGTTACTGTCTGGCTTGAATCAGTTTTTGTGAGAATATTTATATTTGTGATATGTTTTATGACTGAATGCTAAATAAACTGTTAAATGTTGCAACCGATTTGCCCGAATTATGTCATTTAAACCCATTAATTATCGAGTCTTCTGTGTCTTCTGTTGTTAATTAATTAACAGCAGTTAGCAATAATGACAGGATACCATTAATTGACTTTTTAGACGACAGATCTTACGATATATTGCAATCCTTTTGTTGTGCAACATCCTGTCATTGGAATGAAATTAATTATTAGAGTCACAGCTTGGGATTTTACGATTATCACTTAGTAGTTAGCAGTCATGCCTTGCTTTAAGATATTCCTTCATCTGATCGTTGTGGCAGTTATTCTAACTAGAGGTAATAATTAAACTACAATGCATGTATTCCATTAACAGAGGAACAAGTTTTTTTAACTGTATAAAGCAAACTGAGAAGAGACCTTTTCAAATTTAATTATATCTATTAGGATACCACTGTGCCACCTGCCCCAATGATAAGGTTGAACTCGATGTGAATTTCTTCACCGCCAGCAGTGATGGAATGAAGCATTTTATGGTGGATACTAGCGAACCGAGGTAACCTAATAATGCTAACCACAGCATAAGTCATTTCAAGGCCATAATTCATATTATATGTAGAGATTGTAGAAGTCGGCGTTTGACCCCGAAGTACTCTGAATTCTTGATATTGGCGTGATTTCTTCATGAACTTTGTTGTACATTTAAAAATTCATAATGTGCTTTAGATGTACCTAGTATATATCCTATTGTTCTATTCCCAATGAAAATGGGTTATTCATTTTAGGACTCAGTTGGAAGCCCAACGCTTTTGTAACCGATTCGGTGCGAGACTGCCGGAATTCCCTGCATTGAACGAAGAACTGCAGATTGTCCAAGGAATTGCAGTGGCTGAATGTAAGTGATTTGTACAATTTCCCAGCTATATATTTTATTTAAATATGTATTTATAGTCTGGATTGGCCTTGTAAACACAAAGGGAATAGAATGTACGAATCTGGAAGATTGTTCAGCGGAGGGATCAGGATTTGAATGGACGTACAGCAAGACGCCACTAAGGTATCAAAGCTTTAGTATCAAACTTTGTATCAAATTGAATGTTACCTTATTTCTTCTTCTATTAGTAATATCAATCCTGATGGTGCTCAGTTCCAACTTTTGCCCAATTCTGGATACAACTGCTACCGTATTCATATTTTACTTCAGAACTATGCAATGGCACATTTCTGTAACTACACAGTACCCTCAACAATTTGTGTTAAAGACTGCAGTGGTGAGGGATATTTGGGGTTTAAGACATTAACATGATCAATTTAAACACTTGCATGCAGGAATTTCTTAACTTTTAAGTTTCATTACGAGATAATTTTAACAATAATATTATTATTAAGTACAGAACCGACCAATTCCTGCCCAATCCGCAATACCACCATCCCGACCGATTACATCCGCCACGGCCCCGAAAACCGGTTCTACACCGTTTCCAACGATCTGTTGACCAATCAGGAGGCGAGAATTCTCTGTGCTGAGAAT